>JAQZBX010061562.1:0-17078 GCA_029593785.1 Cabassous unicinctus
TAGAAATGAGGAAAAGGGAAAAGGTCTATTTTATTTCCAGTCATTCAGGTCTGTATCCATTGGTGCTACAGGCTGAGCAATAAATAACTCTTGGCTTTTCTCTTTGCCAACTTTCCCAGCATCTTCTGGTTTGTAGCATATCTATGGTTGCATCTGGTCCAAGTTACTGGAAAGAGACTCCTTCAGACTTCTAGGTCTCACTTGGAACTTAGTCTTGTTTTAAAATTACACACCTGCTGCTGCTGCTGCTATAGTTCAGTCTATCATGATTTCTTATCTGAACTATTGTAATAGTTTTCTAAGTGATCACTCTGCCTCCTGTCAGCTTTAACTCCCTTTACCCTTCACCAAACCATCTACCAGAATCCACTTTCAGAAAATGAAATCTCATCAAGCCACATCTAGCTTAAAATCCTTCGTGGAATTCCTTGCTTGAAAGGTAGTCTTCCTTCATTTAGGCCTCTGCTCAAATGCCTTATGAGAGACGTTTCTCTTACCTCCCTATCTCAAACAGCATCGACCCCTTTGCTAGGTACTTCTTATATTGTTTTATTTTCCCTCTTAGCACTTGTTACCCTATGACATATTATATTTGTTTATTGTCTGTCATTGCCCTCCCCTAGAATGTAGCTGGTTTATTCATTGTTGAATGCCAGCATATAGTAGGTGTTCAAGAAATAAATATTTGTTGATTCTTGGATGAAAATGAGATATTATCCTTCACCATCAGTTTACAACCTATTTTGAGACTCTAGCCATTCCCTGCTCCCCCTGGCTCTACTACCTTCTTTGTATATGGAATATACATGTATTTTCAGGTTCCTGGAATTGGGGGCAATTTTTCCTTTTATCTGGGCTTGTCTTTCCTTCCTCAAACTTCTCCCATCCCAGCAAGTATTTGGTAAATCTCTGCCCATCGTTCAAGATGAAGCCCAAACATCACCTCTTCTCTAACCATGTGGCTGTTGAATTATGTACTCCAATTTAGACATGCTCTTAATCTGCATTCTAGTGGATGTGAACTGCTGATATGACCTCTTGTAGATATTATTTTTAGTTAACGTGTGTCCCAACTGAACCAGGGCAGGCCTTAATTCAGATTATAGAAGGCTTTATAAAAGAAAAAGCCACAGGGAAGAGCCAGAAGCAGGAAGTCAGTGGGAACCCAGAAGAGAAAGGAGAGGACATGGTCATGTGATGTGAGGCACAGATGCAAGCCAAGGGATCCCAATGACTGCAGCAAGCCAGTGCCAGAACCTACTAACCCCAGGGGGAAACAGGCTTTCTAGCCTCCGAAATCATGAGACCATAAATTCCCATTGTTTAAGCCAACCCATTGTGTGGTGTTTGCGATAGCAGTTCGGCACACTAAGACAAACTGATGATACTTTCCTTACAGAATTAGACATTTGGAGAAGTGAATAGAAAGTCACAAACATAAAGTGCCTGTTGGAGATTGACACAGATTTGTCCCCACAAAAGGCATATTCAGGTCCCAACCCTGGTCCTGTGGGTATGGACACATTTGTAACCAATAAGGCCTTTAAAGATGTCATTAGTTAAGGTGTGCCCAAATGAATGAGGGTCGGCCTTAATCCAATATGGCTGAAGTCCTTATGAACAAAGGAAATTAGACACAGAGACAAGCCAGGGGGAGAAGCCAGAAGCTGGAAGTCAACAGAACCCAGAAGAGAAAGGAGAAGACACCGTGTGCATTGCCATGTGATAGAAAAGCCAAGGACCAAGGATCGCCTGCAGCCAGCCCAGAATGCCATAGTCTTCGGGTAGAAGGCATTGCCTTTCTGAGGCCTTGATTTTGGACTTCTCCTAGCCTCCAAACTGTGATCCAATAAATACCCATTGTTTAAACCAAGCCATTATATGATGTTTGTTTTCGCAGCCAGGAACTAAAACAGCAGTACCTGACTAAGAAGGCAAGCAATATGTGAAAGTTCGCAGCCTCAGTGACTGTGGGGAATTTACCCTAAGAGCCCAGAATGGTGGTATTAGCTGTTTTTATTCTTCTTAGATGATTTAGTTTTAATGACCTTTTCTTATCTAGACTCATTCCAACCCTCCCTATTCCCAGCTAGCATCAGTAATATTGGCAGAAAAATCATAGATCTAGAGAGGAGGAGGAGGAGCATGTTTGTAATAGCTCAATAGTTCTTTAGGTAAGGAATGGGCTGTAATTTTTTCTGCACACAGAAAAATTTAATTTTGGAGAAATTTTCAGAGAATAGGCACCCTATCTTATTTGGATTACTCATTACCTTTCACTTTATTTTGGGATGGGACATCATTATAATCCTAACTACAACACATAACCTCTCATATTGTTTCAGGAATCCTGTAGTGGCAGGAGCTTACTAATATAGAATCTCATTAACATGGAGGCCACTTCAGCCTCTTAACTTTAGCAATGTCAGGAATGCTGCACGTAGAGAAATCAGAGCTGGAAGGAGGTAAAACAGTGCCAATCCAGGCTATCTCCTTCTATTTGTTCTTACCTTGCTTACTAGTTAGATTTTTTGGAAGAGTAAGAATGCAGAGGAAAGGAATGGAAAGGTCCCAGCTGGAAGGTTAATCTAGGGTCATTTCCATAGATTCAAAAGGGAGTGAATAAGTGAAATGAAGTAAAGCTACTAAGAGAGCTGGGAGCATGTCTTTCTCCTATCTCCAATCCCAGAGTGATCTCATGTTTTTGGATACATATCAAAGGCAGGAACTTGCTCTTACATGATCAAATCTCTCTGGTTTCAATAGCCAAAATATTTCGGTATATTAGTCCCTCTTTTAATTGCTAGTTCTCAATTGTCCACTATAAGGTAGGTGGTAGAGTTTCGTGACAGGCACGTACTAATTCTGTGTATTCTAATCCAGTTGTAGTAGAGGCCCTGGAGGCATATTGGAAAGGTGATGGAAATAGCATGGTAAGTTCTAGAACCTCTCCTGTGGATCAGGATGGCAGATAGAGTGGCTCAAAGAACCAATTTAATATCCTCCCGAGTGAGCATAGTGGTTAATAATACCTCAGTGATGGCTGCTTTTAATAACTTTTACAAACCTTTCCTTATCCTTCTCTGCCTCCTCCTCATTGGCTCCCTCTGCTGCCTCTATCTTCCCTTCTCCTCCTTTACCCTCTTCTCTCCTCTTTGCAGGTACCGTGTACTAATTGAATTAATCAGAGGTGAAAACTGAAAACAATCTAATTACCTCTCCCTGGTATTTACCAGACATACTGTCCTGTTTCTAAGTTAAACAACACTCTGCTGGTTTTTTTGCTCTTGAAAGATAAGACTGTGAAACAACGAATATAGATTATGCATCAATACTCACTTCAAGACCTGCATCTTTCTATGCCTGTAAACCAAAACAATTGAACAAAAAACTGTCCAATATCAACCATTCTCCACCTTGAAAGACTCACCTTAACCTCAACCAGCCGACCTCTAAAACCCTATACATATCCAATGAGAAAGTATTATGACTGTCAAGGTGGGGCTTTTTTTCCTCCTACTTATTATTTTGGGTTAAGGGGTAATCCCCAAATAGATTTTAATACTTTATATTATGATTGTGTTCTATTTAACTATACTGTTTAAATTTTGGTTATATTATTATTTGGGGTTTTCATATTATTCATTGTTATATATATTAGAAGAACTGTCTTGAAGTTAACCTGCATAGATCCTTGGTATATAAAACAAATAAGAACAGGTACTTTGGAGGAGAGAATGTGGGGCCCAAAACACCTCCATATAAATCTGGGGCTCCATAGCACATAGTTTGAAAACCACAGGATTAAAACTCTGAGATCTCTAGATGTCTTTAATTCATTTTTAAATTTTTAAAATCTAAGTCAGATAAGCACATGTTTTTAAAAGTCAAATAGCATTTAAAGGTATATAACAAAAGTTAGTTTGAAGTCGGAGAAAAACAATTACTATTTGTCCTGTCCCCATACACAATTCCCCTGCCCACCCATGCCCACCTCAAGTCCTATTTCCTAATGTAGAAACTGCTTTCAACACTTTATCTATTTCTTCTGATCTCACTTCACGTTTTAAACTATATGCTTAAATTGATAGTTCTTAAGTTGTTAATTTTAGACATTTGTTGAATTCTAGTGGTAAATTAAGAATTTACTATTTATGTAATTATTAGGTTTATACAAATGTATATAAGTATATAATTCTTCTCCACCCACATTTCCAAAGTAGTTAACACAGTTACTCAGTAGCCAGTGTATGTTTGAATTACTTTGCCAATTTCACATTCTCTGCAAATCAAGTTCTGACTGTTGTTACAATTTTTCATAACCTTTTGCTTTTCCCTTACGATATCATGTAGAGTAGTTTCCTGCCCTGAATTGCCCAGTGCTCCACCGTTTCATCCATACCCCTGTCCACCTGAATCCTTCCCAACTATTAATCATTTTGCTTTCTCTATAAAGTTTCCTTTTCCAGAATGTCATATAGTTGGGATCATACGGTATGTAGCCTTTTCAGACTGGCTTCTTTGGCTTTTCAATATGCAGCTAAGATTCTTCAATGCCTTTTCATGACTTGATAGCTTATTTATTTTATCATAATAACCTAAATCTGGAAGCAACCAATATGTCCTTCCATTGGTAAATGGATAAACAAATTGGAACATCCATAAAATGGAATATGATTCAAACATAAAAAGAAATGAGATAGCAAGCCAATAAAAGACATGGGTGACTCTTCAAATTCATATACACAAATTAGTATACACACATATGTAATGCTGTCAGCTGAGAAGACCTAGAAGTAATGTCATCCTAGTAGCAAAGAGCACAGTTAGTGCCAAGATCTTGGTTTCCAATACCATTCTCTGAAAATGGGGCTAGGGCTGCTTGGAGAAATAGCTGGTTCAAAATAGTTGCCAGGGCTGCTTGGAGAAATAGCTGGTTCTAGGACTGATGCAGGAAATATACAAGCTGATCCTGGAGCATCTTGCAGTGCCAGAAAGTATAGAAGTGCTTAATAAAATGGTTGGGGGTATATCAGAGGATGACACGATCCAACTAAATGGCGTCCAATGGCAAAAGCTAGAACAATTGAACAACAAAATAAAGTAGTATTTAATGTAACCCAATGTATAAAACAAGTATCCATGAGTCTATACAGATATAAATGATAGAATAAATAAATAAATGGAGGCTAGACAAATCTCTTGTGCAGAAAATTCCAAATAACTTGGAGATTCTCTGCCCTCAAGGAAGTGGTAGGTAACTCCCTATTCCTTAAGCATGGGCTGCATGTAGTAACTTCCTTCTAAAGAATACAGTATGGTAAGAGGGAAAAAAGAATAATCTTACAGTGAAAAAATCTGACAAACACTACCTCAGCCAAGTGATTAAAATAAACATCAAGTTATGCCGTGTTAATAGTATGTACTCTTGATATGTGATGTAAACGGCACTGTACCTCTGTCTTCTTCCAAAAACATATAACCTGAATCTAACCATGAAAAAAACATCCTAATTGAGGGACATTCTGAAAAATACCTGCCTAGTGCTCCTCAAAACTGCCAAGGTCATCAAAAGCAAGGAAAGCCTGAGAAACTGTCTCAGCCAAGAGGAGCCTAAGAAGACCTGACAAATAAAAGTAATATGCTATCCTGGATGGGATCCTGGAACAGAGAAAAGACACTAGGTAAAAACCAAGGAAATCTGAATAAAATATGGAATTTAGTTAATAATGTATCAATGATATTTCATTAATTGTAACAAATGGACCATGCTAATGTAAGATGCTAATAATAGGGGAAATTAGGTTGGGGTATATGGCAACTCTGAACTATCTTTGCAATTTTTCTGTACTATGAAACTCTTCTAAAATGAGTTTATTAAAAAAAAAAAGTGGGGGCTCTGTAGGTAACAGCAGGGCTTGTCAACTTGAACGCACCTCTCTATGGTGAGCAGGCATAAACCTGGCCTTTTGTTGGATCCCCAGTTGTCAGTACCCATACATCTACTCTCTTGGTAGGTCATTTCCTCTAGAGAATTCTCCAATCCCTTCTGGCTGCTATATTCTGAAAGTAGAGTGGGTGAAAAGGCCAGGGTGAGTGGGTAGGCCTCATTTCACACAAGCCCCCTGAGTTCAACCCCACCTTATATACCCATTTTCCACTGTTTTTTTTTTTGTTGTTGTTGTTGTTTGAGGTACTGGGACCGGGGATTGAACCCAGGGCCTCGCATGTGGGAAGTTGGTGCTCAACTGCTTGAGCCATATCTGTTTCTTCACTGTTCTTGGTTCAATGTTCTTACATTTCCTCAGAGCAATATCCTCTGGGGAGTTGCCCAGCTGTATGAAGGAGTTCACAGTTACACAGGAGTTACAGACTTTCTACCAATCATCTTGTTTAGAGCCTCGGGCTCACCTCTATCTTCCATGGTATTTGCTGGTACTTATAAGTCCTCAGTTTTTTAAGGGTATGGGGAGGGGGGTTCAGTTTTCTTCTTGGCATTCCCCTCTGCTAGACTGTAGTTTCCTCTGCTGTGTTAATTTGGTGTTTTCCAAAACTTCCTGCCATCTCTAGTTCACTATTGCCTTCTCTCCCATACCTTAGTTCTTGTGATTTTTTAACCTTTATTTTGTTTTGCTATTCTGCCATTCAATGGAATTTTAGAAGGAAAAGAAGATCAATGCCTGTGGATAATCTACCATGTTTACCTGAAAGTGATCTCTTCTGTTTGAATTTTGAATTCCCCTGTAAAGGGTAACATGTTTCAGTTAAGTATTGTTTGTTTGAAAGTGCTACAAGCCCAATCATAACCAATTTAAGCAAATGCTACTATTACTAGGAAAATTTATTGGAAGGTGCCTATCAGGGTTCTAGCAGGAAACAGAATTCATCCAGATAGTTCAAATTAACTGACTTTAATAAAAAGAATGCCTACAGAGGTATGGACAGGGTTAAAAGGCTTGGTGAGGCACCCAGAGACTAGAAACACTGGGAAGCCTTTAACTACCTCTAGGACTAAAACGTAGTGTTATTAGGCACTGATGAGAGTTGAAACCTTGGAGGAAGGTATGCTGATGTGAATTGTAGCTGTGGAGGGACGCAGCTAGTGGCAGATAGGGCACTGAAGTGTGGAGGAAGAGAGTTGGGAAGAAATACTCTTGCTTTTCTCTCCTTCACCCTCTAGCCTACAGGTGACTCCCACTAGCTTCCTCCAACTGGCAACCACGCAGCAGAGAGCCAGAGGGATGCAGTGTACCTGGGTCAGCTTCTGGAGCTCAGAGCAGGTAGGAAAGGGAGAGGCAAGGAAAACAAACCCGGGGAAAGGGGGATAAATGCAAAATAACCTGCATAGGAGAACGGGTTATCTAATAGAATAAAACCTGAACTACCAGGCTCCAGAAAGAGTGGAAACCAGGCCAGATTCAGCAACCTTAGCACTTCATTTAATTTTATTGCTGATGCTTTGCACTAATATTCTCATTCTCTGTATCTCTTAGTTCAAATTCTTGACAAACACTTTTGTTTATACAGCCAGTCCACTGGCTTTCCCTTGTCAGATGCCACCCCTGGTCTAATCAGCCATGACCCAGTGGCTTCGATCACATTGTATGGATGTGGCTGTAGGGATCCACTCCTTGGGGTGAGAAGGCAGTTTTAGAGAGGGGACCTTGTCTGGGCAGACTCTCTAAAAGCTACCAGCTGCTCAAATGTAAGATGAGTAGCTATCCTGCATTACACAAAGGTATTAGCAAACACTCTGAGCTCTCTCCTTAGGAGAGAGGGTAAGATGGTTGTCTTTAGACACCGTCAACAAAGGAATAAAAGAAAGTACTAAATATGTATATGGAAGTGGTGGAAAAAAATCTGTGTCTACTTCACAACCAGGATTGTTGAGTAAGGGGGGCATGGGGCTGTGTGTAGCTCAACTCTACGTACGGCCATTCCATGACAACGGGAATAATGCTCTGCTGGAGTCTTACAAAGTGACATCCTTGTTTTCGACTTTGCTTAAGGACTTACTCTGCCATAGCATTACTTGTAAAGCATTTAACAATTCTGTACCACAAGGCTGGAGTGATCCTGAAACTTTACCTCTCCCAACACCTACCTACCCAGGGAAAGTGATGAAGCCCAACAGCTTCAAGTGGCTTCTTAGGGAGGCATGCCCATAAAGAGACACCAAAATAGCAATGGAACTCAACCAGAAGTTTCAAACCCAGCTCATTTTGGGAAAACACAATACTATTGCAATATCAATTGGGAGCTTTCCTATGCTAAGATAAAATATCTTTATACTCCTATTGACAACATGCTATCTCTATGAAAGAAACAATATCCATGAAGAGACTTTTCAAAAAATGATGACTTTGATCACATTACTTGGGAAGGCCTGTTTGGTTTGTCAGACTCTTATGGTGATAATGGGATTTTAAAAAATCCTGTGGTTATCAATGTGTGGGCCCCAGACCAGCAGTAGCTGCAGCACCAACTGACTTTTTACAGATATATATTTTTGGCTGACTGAGTTTGAGAACCACTGCAACAGAGTCACCTGGGTTCCTGCTAAAACACAGATTCTTGGGCCCTACCTCCCACAGTTTGATTTAGTAGGTCTGGGGTGCAGACTGAGCATATGCTATTGGGGAAAAAGTTCTGTTACAGAATAGTTTCCACCCAAAGACTGGTAAATGGAGTAGGAAAAGTTTTTTGGACAAGTGAAAGAGCATCTGTTTCATATAATCCTTAGAAGGCCACTTTTCAGACAGATTTCTACATCCAAATACAGTAATTCTAAATTTGGCAAGATTCTCATTTCTAATTTTATTTGCTTTGGGATGGTGAAGCCTTAAGAAATCTTTTATAAAATATTAATACCCAGAAATAACCTCAAGAACTTATAAAGTATGTTTCAAATTTATAAGATAAAGCAAGACTCTATTACATATGTAGTCACTACTGTATTTAAATTTGAATCGTGATTTATGGTACGTATAAAATAAACAATTGAATTAGTATTCCAATGTCATTTGAGAATTTTGCCTTTAATGCCAAACAAATTCAGTATCCCTAGAAAAAGAAAAGAGAAAAAGTTTGATACACATCTTATGAAACCGTTTCCTGATTCTTTAGTGTTTTTAGGCTGCTCATAGGCCCAGCAATCATATGCATTAGAAGGTTGTGCAGGTATGACACAGATGCGACAAGCTCAGTGACATGACTCTTTGTAAAAAGATTGAGTGCATGTGAGGATATTGGATATTACTACAGCACCAGTTACTGAATTACTCTAATATTACAGTAGATGCAAGATTTATGTTTTGTAGTCATTGAGAATGGCCATGACACACAGGTTTTTCTCCCTTTCCTAATTTAATTACTATAACCACATATCATCAACCATTACCACAGATTCCAGAAAGTCATTGGAGCCTAAAGCAAAGGAGCCAAGGAAAACACCTGCAAGGAGATTTCTAAATTCATTAGCTTAGTTGTATTTTGAATGAAATGTACAGATGACAAGGCAAAAAGCTTCTGCTCTTTTTCCTTCTGGCTCTGTGCAGCACTCTTATGCATACGATCAATCACACTTCCTAGGAGCACACTGTCCTCATTCATACATTCATTCAATAAATGCTTGTGTCTGATAAGTATTTACTAGAGAAGCATGATCATTGTTGGTTAGCAACAGTTTTTGGAGCAGATGCTGTTTTTCTGAACTTGGTTGTCATTACATGGATGACAAGAATATACCACATCTGCTCTAACACCTGGAATTAGCTTGCTTTTCTCAAGTTCTTAAGAAGTTTTCATGCACATTATCTTATGTCATCTCAGCCCCTGTCCTGGGAGTAGACCAGAAAGAAATGACCCCCACAGTAAAGCAACAGAAACTTGTATGGGGTGACTTGCCCAAGGTCTCAGTACTGTGGGCACCCATACGCAGGTTTTTCATTTGCAAGTTCGCCATTTAATAAAATAATAAAAGCAATGTTTTAAGAGTTCAGTATTACTTCTTTCTACAATATTAAGAGTTAATCTTTTCCATTTTTCCAGGTGTAACTTTGGCAAATGAGAACAGGCTTTCTGTCTTCCTCCCCCACTGCCCCCGATTCCTTCCTGGCTGCGGCATTAAGGTTGGAGGTGGGAAAAGCCTGGCAGTGGTGGCCAGTGTTCCAGCACACTACAGGTGTTGGGACCACGGCCCCTCTGTGGTTAGGGAACTGGAGCCGTTCAATGGAGGCCTCTTTCCAGCAGCCTCCCAGCTGTCTTTATGAGTCTCAGCTGGCCAATCCTGGCCCAAGCAGCCTAAGAGGAATGTGCTGCTTCTATAAAACCATATGCCTTTCTATAAAACCAGCTTTAAATTCTGTTTTCTTCTTTCTTAGATAATGAAATTGCTGTTTCTAGCTGGAAAGGGATGGCAGAAATTTCCCTTTAAGCATTGGGGTATAGTATATATTCTGTATAGCGGTATGTTTGTCAGTTTGCAGCAGAAGAATCTGAGAAGCTTCCTTAAAATTCCTCAAGTTCCATAGTTAGTTTCATATAAACTAAAGTGAAACTAGAGAAACAAAGGAAAGTGTATTCATTTTAGCCTGGACTAAAAAGATAATATAAACAGAATATGATTCAAGGTTTCCCTTGAGGTGCCTGCAAGTCTTGCACCAATCGTGCTGGTATAAATAAAGTCATATTTGTGTCTGGTGATGTCGATAGATTATGTTTCTAAACACTTTTGTGTATAGAGCTAGCAGGAGATATTGCATGTTTAAGAACCTTTATTTTTAAACCAAATTTACTGTTCTTTAAATATGCTAGGTATTAAACTTAGCTTAGACTCCCCCCACTCCTAAATCTAAAACAAACAGCATGCTTTCATACCATTTACTCTGCCACAGAAATGCAGATTGTTTTTCTCAGGTCCTGACAAGCGATGGTCAAGTAATCTTTTAAAAGATAGGCCATGATAATGGTACTTTTGTTCAGGGCAGGGAACAGAAATTCTTCTATATAGTTTAAGCAGAAATGGGTTACAGGGTAATAAATGATTTACAGAATTGTTGGGAAAGTTCAAGATTGAGCCTTCAAGAACTGCTCTAAGAGCCCAAACTGCAGAACCAGAAAGAGCTGCTGAGTTGGGAAACTGCTTCTACGGATCCTGGTGCCAGAAGATCAGGAAGCCCCTGCAGCAAAAACAGACATCTTTGGGAGAGTGCTCACAAGCAGAAGCCCCTGAAAGCAGCATAATTCTGGTCTCTGTCTCTGCTGCCTTCCAAATGCAAGGACATTTGATGGAGTAGCTTTAAGCAGATGCAGAACACTAGTTGCAAGGGAGTCTGAGAAATGATTTTTAGCTTTCCGGCACAGAATTCGATGGGCATCCATTCCGTTTTATCTACTCCTCTATTGTGGACACTGCAATGAGTTCAGACACTAACTACCTGGAGTTAGGCCAAACCTCATAGGCTAAGGGATCCTCCACAAGCCTGTCGTCACTTAGCCATAAGTTTGCAGGTACCCAGGGCCACCCTCACTTCAGACCAATTGGCTACAAATTTAGGAGTTCTCTTCTTTATTCCCAGGTTCTATAATTCATTAGGACAACTCACAGAACTCAGGAATGCTCTAAACCTATAATTACAGTTTTATTATAGTAAAAAAGATACCAATCGGAACAGCTAAAGGAAGAGACACACAGGGCGGGGCCCGGGGGGTTCCAGACGTGAACCCATAATCCTCCCAGCACAACGGTGTGTGAGGATCCTCAAAGAATACTGCCAACCAGGGAAGCTCCCCCGAGCCTCAGTGTCTGGAGATTCTATCAGGGTTTCATTACCAAGGTCTGGTTGATTGAATCAATGCCCATGTGGTTGATGTGATTTCACAGAGAAACGTTCAGAGAGGTAGAGTGCAGCAGCACTTGATAGTGCAGGCTTGAAGTTATACCAGCCCTTCTCCCCACTGCTCTTCTAGGTATATTGTGTCTTCCCTCAGCTTACCCTGGAAACTTCTGACTTACTTCTGAATTAGGGGTTGTCCCTTTGTCCTCCCAGCATACCCTCCCTCTCTGGATGTTTCTCTGTGGTCATCCTTAAAGTTCATATATATGTGTGTGTGTGTTCTTGTTCTGTTGTGTGCTTTTACATCAAGTTCCTCAATATAGCAGAGAGGAACTTTGTCTCATCTTTAACTCTGTAACTCTTCCAGCCCTTAGGAGGACCCAGCCAGAGGAAACTTCCTCACTGGTAGGAAACAACCTAGGACTATTTGCCACATTTCCTTTTTAACATAACTTATGTAATGTACTGTACTCTTCATTTCTAGCTTATGAATGATTGAATGGATTTGTTCAATTATTTGGCTGTTCCCAAGCTTGGTCTTCTTTTCTGGGAGGTTCTGAGACTCTTAGGATTTTTTTTTTTTTTACGTGATTTCTGTATCAGTTTGTATGAATCAGGAGAAAACCCAGACCAGCTATTTTAACAGAGATCACTGTTAACTAGATATAAAGTTGTGAACTATGTAACTGGAAAAGGAAGAAAACAGATCTATCTCAGAGGTAGCAACTGCAAGAGGCATCTACCACATTTAAGACTGGAAGCAAAAAGATAGGTTGAAATTACTAAAAAACAGAAGCTCAGAGGAGGGGCCTGTGGAGGTGATCAGTGTCTCTGAGGAGCACGCAATGACGCTGGCTGGCAAGCGTCAGAGGAACCGGGAACTGCATTCAGCTGCTGCTGTAGGGCTGCAGTGACCTGCCCTGCAGGGCTGAAGAACACTGCTGAGGTGACACAGGAACTCCAAGTACACAAAACCCGACAAGAACCTGGAAGAGCAAGTCCCTTCCTCCATCTCCAGCCTAGCTTAGCCTTCTCTCTCTAGGGCCTCTGATTGGCCCAACGGGGAGTCAACTGGAAAGCAGAAATTGGACTCATAGTCTCGGCCTGCAAAGCATGAACTAGGTTATAGAAGGGTGGGTTTGGAACGGAGACAACAGCATAATAACTGATGCACATTTCTTAAAATGTGTTAACATTTTAAAAACTGGGGCCCAGAGGTGCTAGCTATTTCTAAGACATTTTAGGTCTCCTACTAACTTTTCAGTCTGATTTCTATAGCTTTCTCTACATTGCTTTATGCAGGGCTGTGTGATAACCCTTGATCTCTTCTTCCCTTTTGTTTTATGACAAGTGTTGGTTTGATGCTCGCATCATTCAGGATCCAAGTGGCAAAAGCAAGCATCCATTTAGGAAACATGGTTGTAAAATAAGACATATTCATCTTGTAAAAAGGCTCTGCTTTATGGCCTCTTAAGATTCAATATCAGTAGAATGGCCCAAAGTAAAAGAAATTGTTCAGGAAACCAGCAAAAACATTTTGATTAGGTTTACAGGACACAATAAAATTTCTTTGTAAAAATCTGTGTATAGTGGAGCCAGGTTTATGCTGTTCCGTTGTCCATTTTCTTTGTTAAATTGCCTGCTGGAGCCAATCTTTGCCATGCTGCCTCATAAACTTTTACAGTAAATATCCCATTATTGGACACTGGGGTGAATGTGGTAGAAGGGAATATAATTGCTTCAGCTTTAAATTTAATCCTTGTTCAAATTTGTCTTTGACATAGAGCACAAGGAGCACCTGTAAGTCACAGAAGTGCTCACCCCTCTGAGGCAGGATTGCATTTAAACCATTCCAGACAGATGAGGGAAGCTCCTTTAGGAGAGGGAAGAGATAACTCACAACCTCTCTGAGTAACTCATCCCCGTAGGACAGCTCTTGCCACCGGCATCTTTGTAATTAACCCGTGTCTCATCTGCCATTTCTTCCTTTCCCATCCCATCTTGTTCCATCATTAATGAAGATTGAAACCATTTGACCTCTTTCTTCTGTCAAAGAAAGACTTATATGTGAAAATGATTATTCCATTTTTCTTTAACTACTTTGCTAACCATACTTTCTTCTAACTTTGCTCTATAAATTTTATTTTTCGGGTTCTTCTGTTATGTTTTTGATGCTTCTCTGAATCCTTTGTTAGCTTTATTATCCTGCTTTAAAATTGTGGGATTCAAATTTCCACTGAACTCTAATTTCTAAACATTTTTGAGATTAATGAAAGGATTTTTCATTTCTCTACAGTATTCATTTAAAAAATATCATCCAGGTACCTCCTAAATCTTTGTGGTTTTGTTGACAAAAAGCCAGCAACTCATTCTCATCAAGTCAGGTAGAAAACAAGCTTCTCTTGGAAAGATTTTTTCATTTAAGTGAGGAATCAGATAGAGAAATTAGAAAATCTATGAATATATTGGTGGAAATGAGGATCATTGGGGATGAGTATAACTGTGAGAAGCTCCCCCCATATTGAAAAGTTTTTGCTGGATTCTCTTACTTTTTAAAAATATTAAGAAGACTGTTAAAAAACAACTGACACCATTTTGAGGTATTTAAATTTAACATTTTAGTGACCATCCCTTTGTGTTTCTATTTATATTCACTTACACGCACTTTTAAAAGACTTTATATTTTTGGAATTTTCAAACTTACAGGACAGTTGCAAAAATAATACAACCCTATACCGAGAACTCCAACACAACCCAGATACCCAGATCTATCAATTTTAACATTTTGCCAACTTTGGCATATTTTGCTCTCTTGTGCACTTTCTCTCTCTCTCTTTCTGAACATGTGAGCAGGTTGCATACATCACACATCTTGAACATAAAATATTTCCATTTATGTTTCCTACAAACAAAGGTATTCACTTACGTAATCACCTTAAGTGCAGTTATAAGCTCAAGAAATAACACTGATATAAAGCTTAGTCTATATTCCAATTTTATGTCCATATAAATCCTTTTGAGCCTTTTCTCCTCCATTCTTACATCCTATCCAGTGTTCATATATTTAATTGTCATAATCTCTATTTTATCTTTATCTTTTTTATAGGAATATGTATTTGCAACATAAACATTTTCAGCCCAGCCCCTCCCAAGAATACCAGTTACTGAGTCCAGTGAATTCCTCAGGGAATTTTAAATTTCTGTTACTGTGGTCTTCAGCTGAATCTGGTTTCTTTTCATATTTTCCATCTCTCTGCTGATATTCTCTTTGTGTTCATCTGTTTTCCTGACTTCCTTTAATTCTTTGTCCATATTTTCCTTTAGTTCTTTGAGCATATTTAGGACCATTTTTTAAAAGTCTTTGCCTGGAGTGTATCTAGGTCTGTTCCCCCTCATTGATGGTTTCTGATGCTTTAATCTTCTCCTTTGCCTGGATCATCACTTCCTGTCCCTTTGTATGTTTTGTAATCTTTTGTTGAAACCTGGATGTTTTGATATTTTCATGTATTATTGCTGAAATTTAGACTCTGAGGCATCTGCTCCTTAAGTTTATATCCAGCTAGTGTTATGACGGAGTTTCTCTTGAATGCCAGGAGTTGGGGAAAAAAGAAAATGCCTTTCTCAGTCTTTGAAGATTGACCTGTGGGGTGTTCTCCTTCTGAGCTTATTCATACAATGAGTTTAAAGAATAGCTCCAGGCCAAAGAGTAGGGACCTCCCTGGTCCTTTCTGCATGTGTCTTTTCTTGAGCATGCACATTTGGCCTCAGAAATCCCCCCATTTAGGGGTATGAATGCCCTATCTTCCCTAGGAAACAGTTTCCTAATGGTCCTGGGCACTGCACTATATATCCTACAGCCAGTAATCTGTTGCCCCAGGCAGCATGACTTGACTACTCTCCCACAGCATTCTGTAGGAGAGCTCTGTGAGCCACCTTCTACATGTACAACAAGTTCTAGGGTAGCAAGTCCCTCAGGCTACCACCAGTTAGACTGGGCCAGAAACACAGGCTACCACCAGATAGACTGGGCCAGAAGCACAGGGTCACTGTGCTCCTTTTGTAATCAGGACCAAGGTTCCTCACTGGGAGCACAGGCCAGGTGGGGAGGGCCCAACCAGAGCACCAGGAGATCCTACTACTTTATTATTATTTTTTAATTAGAGAAGTAGATTTACAGAAAAATTATGCAGGAATAGAGTTCCCATATAACCTCCCCACCCCCCAGACACACAGGGTTTTGCTTATTAGTAACACTTTGCATTGATGTGGTGGTACCTTTGTTACAACTGATGGAACATTATTATAATTACTGTATTAACTATAGTCCATAGTTAATTAGGGTTCACTGTGTTGTACAGTCCTTTGGTTTTATACAATTTTGTAACATATGTACAATCTAAAATTTTCATTTTTAACCACATTCTAATATATAATTCAGTGGACTTAATTACATTCACAATGTTGTGCTACCATCACCACCATTCATTACCAAAGCTTTTATTTTTTTATTTTTTATTTTTTATTTTTTTTTCCATTTTGAGATAAATTTTATTTTATTTTATTTTCTTTATTGTGGGTAAAAATAAAAATTTTCACAATACATACAAATATTTGTAAAATGATATATAAATACATATGCATATATGTGCATTTGTTTACATAAATGTTATTTTTTATATATATTTATGTATTTTTAAAGGTGCTAAGATTACCTAAATATTACTCAGAAATTACAGGGATTCCCATGTTCCCCACCTCCCACACCTCCAACAACATCCCACACCACCATCCTTCATCCATGTGACACAACACCCGCAATGGATATACACATCCTGGGGCCTTGCCACTGAGCATGGACCACAGTTCACATCATAGACCACACTCTCTCCCACACAGTTCTGCATGGTATATGCTGATGGAAAATGGCCTACATCCGTCGCCGCAATGCCACTCAGGACAACCCCCAAGTCCCAAAAAAGCCCCTGTATTTCAACTGCCCCTCCTCTCCCTGCCCCAAAAACGTCCAGTGGCCACCGGCTCCACCTCACTGTTACAATTTCTTCCATTGCTTGAATCACAATATGTCTACAACAGAACGCCACCAAGTCCACTCTATTCCACAGCTCCTCCCCCAATCCTGAGGCGACTGGGATGGTGATGTCCACTCCACCTCCAAGTGAGAGAGGGCTTATATCCCATGGATATGGTGGATGGGATTATCCTGCCTGCAGCTGCAGGCCC
>JAQZBX010061563.1:0-17077 GCA_029593785.1 Cabassous unicinctus
CTCGACATCGCTAGCTATTAGGGAAATGCAAATCAAAACCACAATGAGATACCATCTTACACCCATCAGAATGGCAGCTATTAAAAAAACAGCAGACTATAAGTGTTGGAGAGGATGTGGAGGAATAGGAACCCTCATCCACTGCTGGTGGGATTGTGGAATGGTCCAGCCACTGTGGAGAACAGTTTGGCGATTCCTCTGAACTTCTTTTTCACTTATATATATTTAGTTGACGTATAATTTATATATTTTATATACATATATACACATATAAAGAATTTTAAATTTTCTTCTCTAAAGGCTATTGCTCTTATTGTAATGAAATAATAACCTTGAAATATTCATTAAGCCAACACTGACACAAAAATCTTTTTTAGTGACTTGAGCAGTCTCAAGTTTTCAAAACCTATATTCTACTCATCTCTTAAATATAAGTTATTATTCATTTAATTAATCACAATATATTGGACAAAATATTTATCAAAAACAAGGCTTTAAAAGTCCTTTTCTTCTCTGGAGACTGAATTACTAGTTCCTCCTGAGGATTTTGAGTATTAGTGCACCAGGGATCCCCAGAAAGACAGTGGCAAACATGAACATTTGTTCATAAGGCCTGAAATAAAAGTATGCCTCTCTTCAAAATACTCTCTGCAGCATTCCCTGTGAAGGGAACAGATGGGTCACAGTGTTAGAATTTGCATCATTAAGTCTTTGTGAGAAATATCAATGGTCAGGAGAAAACTGATATTTCAGTCTTCAGGTGTGTTTGTTCTTCTTTATGATATTTTGAATTCTAATATGGATCTGCATTGGTATTTTTAAATCAAAGTACAAAAAACTAAATTCACCAAGGTTTAGTGATAGCACTCAATGTGATTAGTATTGTTAGGTTTTTTAATATTCTGATTCTTTTATATTATCATTTACTATTTAAGCATATTTATATCATATAAAATTGCATATGATGTTTAACTCTTTAAATGCAGTATAGAAATTTAGGTTAGAGGTTTCATTCTCCCTGTGGGTATTTTGTATTCTCATTCCATTTTGATGCTTAGCATAATTTTATCAGTTTATCCTTTGACTACAGAGAGACTGCAACATATTAGCAGGCATGGACAATCTCACCATCTTCACGGAACTCCTACTCATGGACATCTCAAGGTACCGGAAGCTCCAAATCTTGCAAGGTCTCTCTGGGAGCCCTGGCTGGAAATCTTCTGACTGTTACTGCCATTGGGACAGACTCTGACTCCACTTCCCCCTGTATTTCTTTATAGACAATTTATCCTTATTAGATTTGGTTACATCTCAGTAACTCTTCCCAAATCTGTGATAATTTTCTGACAGGAAGTAAATTTATTTCTCTCAAAGAATGTACCTCTCAGACATTTCCATTTATCTTATTTGGATCCACAGAGTATTTTTTCCCTTGTGGCGATGTACTATAACCAAAAAAAAAACAAAAGTCTTATCAACCTGCTCTCCACGGATAGCTATTTTTATTTTATTTATAATTTCTGGATTGTTTACTTGTATGGGCCCCAAATGAAAAGAATCAACAATTCAAACACTTTTGACAGTCATGTTCTACATTATGGTGCCCACACTCAAATCCCATCATTTTCAGCCTGAGGACAGGGAAATGAAGCATACTCTGGATAGAATGTTTGCTAGATAGTTCTGGATACCACAGGGAAGATATTTTTCGTTTGACTGGAAATAACATTCAAATAATCAAAGTGGAATAAAGTGGTTAAAATCATTATCTCTGCAATCATATAAAGTTAAAATTTTGGTGAATTAGTTATTTTAGTATAAAATAGGTGCTACATAATTAGATTTACATAGTTAACATTTGCACATACAGATTGCTTAAATAAAATGAATTATTATTCTGTACCCATTCTTTTTTGAATGTTTACTATTGCCCATTTAAAAAGCAAAAATGTGGGGCTATCTTCCTATATCCATGCTGTTCTATAATGGCCTGTATCTGTCATTGCAGTGTCATTCAGAACATTCCCAAATCCCAAAAATGCCCTCATATTACATCTGTTTTCCCTCTCCCTGACCTCTGAACCTCCAGTGGCCACTGCCTCCACATAAATGATATAATTTCTTGCATTGCTAGAATCACAATAAATCTATAGCAGAATATCAGTAAGTCCACTCTAGTTCATAGTTTGCTCCCCAATCCGGAGGATTCTGGGATGGTGATGCCCACTCCACCTTTAACTGAGAGGGGGCTTCAGTCCCATATGGCCAATGGATGGGACTCTCTTGCTTGCAGCTGTAGACTTTGTTAGTTCCTTGGTATCATGGCTGTCCATCACCACCCCTATGTTAGTTGTCCTGAGTGAGTCCAATAAACTGGAGGGTAGGTGTTGCAACTCTGTTGAGGCTCAGGGCCCAGCTGACACATGGGCAGTCTGAAGATTCAGGTCTCTTGGAGGAAAACCTACCAACTCCAGCACCAACTATAGGTTCAAATAGAAGGGACTGAAGTGCCACATGTAGGGAAACCAGAACTGAGTCCAATTCTGTCACACTAGGGAGCACAAACCCCAAAGTAGGGCCCACTGGCAAGGCACTAAACTCATGAGCTATCTGCCCTGACCACAGTGCCTTGTCCAGAGTCCTCAGGAGCCTTACTATTTGGGGTAGTGTCCAATTTGGCAGTCAATGAGATCCTGCTGAGACATGCATAAGCGTAACCTCTGGAATGACTTCCCAACTCACTTTGAAGTCTCTTAGCCATATAAACTTATTTGTCTTTATCTTTTCTACCTTTTGTTCAAGGTGTTTTTCCAGTTGCATTGCTAGTTGGTGTTTGGTAGTAATCCCTTGGTGCTAGGGATGCTCATACCTGTGCGTCATGTCCCAAACTGGGGGAAATTATTGCATTTATATGTGGAGTTTGGCTTAGAGAGGAGCCATATTTAAACAAGGAGGCTTTCAGGAGGTAACACGTAGGCAACCTACAATACTATGCTAAGTTTCAATTTCAAGAGTAAAGGTTCATAAGTACAGTTATCAATATCAAGGGCCCATCAGAGGACCATTCTTCTTCACTAGCTATTGCCTCTATACTTGGTGGATTCTTGCTGTTCCATCAGAGAATGTGTCAGAGCTCCCCAGTACGGGAATTCAATATTCTTTTGGTCATTGTGTGAATCTCCACCCACTATGACAATGTCCCAGGAACATTTGAACACATTTATATGCCTTATATATATGCCCAGGTAAACCTCTTCCCATGTATCTCCCATCACTGACACCCCAAACAAATGGTCCTCCTGTGCCACTATTGTAAACTGCCTGTGATCCAAAAATTCTTCAAAAATGAAGCCAATAAAATAGCCAAATACAATTAATAAGAAAATGAAATAATAATGATAGTCTTAAAAATAGGAAATAAAATACAAAAAAATAAAAAAATAAAATATTGGGGATAATTAAAAATAATGAAAAAATATAATTTTTTTTTTCATTTGGCTTTCTTCACTGTAAGATGTGTTGTCCTGTATGTACAGTGACATTTTGTTCCATTTATTCCCCCAATGTATTTCATTTTGCCTTCAAAGAAGTTTTAGGTCACAGCAAAGAGGACTCCCATATATCCAACATCATCCCCCTTTCCCCCTTCCCCTATTAATAACATTTTATATGTGGATGGTATATTTGTTACAACTGTACAATATTGAAACTTAGCTACCAACCATGGTCAATGGTTTACATTTTGGTTTACATTTTGGATCATACACTTTTATAAATTTTGATGAAACTTAGCATGGCCTGTATTCATCATTGCAAAATCATGTTGAACACTTCTGTTACCCTCAAAATGCCACCCATTCAATCTATTCTATTCCTCCCTGCCCCTTCCCTCGGTACCCATGGCACTCAGCAGGTTTCACTCTTTACAGGACCAGATTCATAATTATTTGCAACAATAATGAAGGCTTGACATACTTTTCTGCCCTCCCCTATTGGGCACTGCCCATGCTCTCAAGAGATTCCTCCCCTTCTATTTGAGAACATAACGTGCCTCCCCAGGATGGGAGTCCTACACCTTCCCACTCATTATGTGGATCTTCAACCACTAATATAACACACAATGTTAAGATGAACACTTACACACTCCCTAGAAGCCTGCCCCAGGTACATCCTGTTCAAAAGCCCCAAATGCCCCAAACACCCAAAGCCTTAAACCAGTAACTCTATCTTGTCCTATTGCTAAAAGAGCATTCTCAAAATTGTAGTTTCAATCATCTACCCACCAATCCCCAGTGTTCACCTGCTCCCTCCCCCAACCCCACCCCTAGTTCCATGGACAGTCCAAACCCACTTCATACCCTATCCCCTGACATACCTGCACTGCCTAAACAAATAGTATCACTGCATCACTGTCATGTCCCTCCACTGCATAACTATATCTAATCATAGATTTTGCCCATATGGGCATTTGCTCTCAGTCTTCTTCACCCTTTCTATTTCCTGTAATCCTATCTTCCAGACTCTAGATCTGTGAGTCTACTCAGTTTGCTTAATTCATATCAGTAAGATCACGTAAGATTTGTCCTTCAATGCCTGGATGCTTCACTCAACATAAAGTCTTCAAGATTCATCCACATTATCCCATGTGTTAATACTGTATTCCTTCTTACAGCTGAGTAATATTCCATTATATGTATATCCCACAATTTGTTTATCCATTCATCTGTTGAAGTGCATTTGGGTTGATTCTAACTTTTGGCAATAGTGAATGCTGCTACGAACATTGGTGTGCGTATATCTGTTTGTGTCCTTGCTTTTCAATTTTTTGGGGTATATACCTAGCAGTGGAATTGCTGGGTCATATGGCAGTTCTATAGTTAGTTTTTTGAGGAACCACCATATTATCCTCCACAATGGTTGTACCATTCTACCTTCCCATGAGTAGTGGATGAGGGTTCCCATCCCTACACATCATCACCAACACTTGTAGTCCTCTCATTTTTTTAAGAGCTGCCAGTCTAACGAGTGTGAGATGATATTTCATTGTAGTTCTAATTTGCATTTCCCTAATAGCTAGTGATGTTGAGCATCTTTTCATGTGCTTTTTAGCCATTTATATTCCTTCTTTGGAGAAGTGTGTATTCAAATACTTTTTTAAATGGGTTGTTTGTCTTTTTATTTTTGACATGTAGGATTTCTTTATATATGCAGGATATTAGACCCCTATCATCTATATGGTTACCAAATATTTTCTCCCATTGAGTAGGCTGCCTTTTCACTTTCTTGACAGACTTCTTTGAGGTACAAAAGTTTATAATTTTGAGGAGGTTCCATTTATCTGTTTTTTCTTTTGCTGCTCATGCTTTGCATGTGAAGTTCATGAAAACATTTCCTATTACAACATCCTGTAGATGCTTCCCTACATTATCGGCCAAGGTCTTTATGGTCTTGGCTCTTACATGGAACTTTGATTCATGTTGAGTTAATTTTTGTATAAGGTGTGAGATGGTGCTCCTCTCTCATTCTTTTGGATATGGATATCCAATTTCCAAGCACCATTTGTTGAAGAGATCATTCTTTCCAAATTGAATGGGCTTGGTGGCCTTTTCAAATATTAGTTCACTGTATATGTGAGAAACTATATCAGAACTCTCAGTTCAGTTCCACTGTTCAGTATGTCTATCTTTGTGCCAGTGTCATGCAGTTTTCACCACTGTAGCTTTGTAGTATGTTTTAAAGTCAGGTAGTGTGATTCTTCCAATTTTGTCTTCCTTTTTAATATGTCTTTGACTATTTGGGGCCTTTTGCCCTTCCAGACAAATTTCATAATTAGTTTTTCCAAAAAAATAAAAAATGCTGTGGTGATTTTTATTGGGATTTTGTGAAATCTGTGGATCAGTTTGGGTAGGATAGACATCATAATGATGTTTAGTCTTCCTATCCATGAACAGGGAATATTCTTCCATTTATTTAAGTCTTCTTTGATTTCCTTTAACAGTGTTGTGTAGTTTTCTGCGTTTAACTCATTTACATCTGTAGTTAAATTTATTCCTATTTGATTCATTTAGTTGCTATTGTAAATGGGATTTTTTTCTTGATTTCCTCCTCAGTTTACTCATTGTTGTTATACTGGAATACTACTGATTTGTGAACATTGATCTTATAACCTGTGACTTTACTGAACTCATTTATAAGCTCTAAAAGATATGTTGTAGATTTTTCAGGGCTTTTTATGTATAAGATGAGGTCGTCTGCAAATAGTGAAAGTTTCCCTTCTTCCTTTCCAATTTGGATGCCTATTTTTTATCTTTTTCATTCACAAGTGCTTGAGCAAGTACTTCTAATACAATGTTAAATAGGAGCGGTGAAAGTGTGTGTCTTTGTCTTGTTCCTGATCTTGGAAAGCTTTTATGATTTCTCCATTGAATATGAGGTTAGCTTTGGGTTTTTCATATATATCTTTTATCATGTGGAGGAAGTTTCCTACTATTCATATCTTTTGTAGAATTTCTATCAGGAAAGGATGCTGTATTTTGCTGAATACTTTTTCTGCATCTATAGAGATGATCATGTGATTTTTTTCTTTTGATCTGTTTATATGGTGTATTACATTGATTGATTTTCTTATGTTGAACCATTCTTGCATAGCAAGGATGAAACCCATTTGGTCATGGTGTATAATTCATTTGATGTATTGTTGAATATGATTAGCAGGTATTTTGTTGAGGATTTTAGCATCTAGGTTCATTAGAGAGATTGGTCTATAGTTTTCTTTTCTTCTGGCATCTTTGTTTGGCTTTGGTATTAGGGTGATGTTGGCGTCATAGTATGAGTTAGGAAATGTTCCTTCCACTTCTATTTATTGGAATAGTTTAAGCAGGATTTGTGTGAATTCTTTCTAGAATGTTTGGGTGAATGCAATTATGAAGTTGTCTGGTCCTGGGCTCTTCTTAGTTGGGAGGTTTTTGATGACTGGTTCAATTTTGTTACTTGTGTTGGTCTGTAGAGTTCAATTTCTTCTTTCATCAATATAGGCTGCTTGTGTATTCCTAGGAATTTGTCCGTTTCCTCTAAATTATCCATCTTGTTGGAATATAATTTTTCAAAATATCCTCTTATGATACTCTTTATTTCTGTGGGGTCAGTGGTGATATCCCCTTCATTTATTATTTAATGTATTTGCATCTTCTTTCCTTTTTCCTTTGTCTAGCTAAGGGTTTGTCAATTTTGTAATCTTCTCTAAGAATCAGATTTTGGTTTTGTTTACTTTTTATAGTGCTTTCTTATTTTCAATTCCAATTTTTCTACTCTAATCTTTATTTCCTTTTTTCTACTTCCTTTGGGGTTAGTTTATTTTTCTTTTTGTAATTCCTCCAGGGTTGTCATTAGTTCTTTAATTCTTTTTTCCTCTTTTTTAATATAGGCATTTACAGCTATCTATTTCCCTCTCTGTATAGTATTTGCAGCATCCCATAGTTTTTGATATGTTGTGTTGTCATTTTCATATGTTTCAAGTTACTGATTTCTTTTGAGATTTTATCCTCAGCACACTGTTTGTCTAAGAGTGTCCTGTTTAACTGCCATATCCTTGTGTCTAATCTGGTTCTCTGGCCCTTACTGATTTCCAGTTTCATTCCATTGTGGTCAGAGAAATTACTGTGCAGAGTTTCAATCTTTTTTAATTCATTGAGGTTGTTTTGTGGCCTAGCATGTGGTCTGTCCTGGAGAACTATCCATGTGTACTTGAGAAGAATGTATATCCCATTGTATTTGGGTGTAATATTCTGTATAGGTCTATCAGGTCCATATCCTCTAATATATTATTCAAAGCCTATGTTACTTTATTGATTCCCTGTTGAGATGTTCTGTCTAATGGTGATAATGATGTATTAAAGTCCCCAAATATAATTGTACAGACAACTATTTCTCCACTTAGTTTTTCCAGTGTTTGCTTCATGTATTTTGAGGCATCCTGGTTAGGTGCATAAATGTTTATGATTGTTATTTCTTCTTAAAGGTTTACACCTTTTATTAATATATAGTGTCCATCTTGTCTCTTACAATAGTTTTGTATTTGAAGTCTACTTGGCCCAATATTAGTATAGCTACTCCTGCCCTTTTTTGGTTACTATTTGCTTGTAAAATTGTTTTCCAATTATTTACTTTCAGCCTCCTTGCATCCCTGGGTATAAGGTGAGTTTCTTGTATACAGCATATAGATGGGTCATATTTTCTTATCCAGTCTGCCAATCTCTGTCTCTTGACCAGTGAACTTAATCCATTAACATTCAATGTTATTACTCTCAAGGAATTGCTTACTTCAGCCATTTTCTTTGTGTTTATGTACGCCATATTATTTTTATTTCTCTTTTTATCTTTTTAATTGTTCTTACACTTTCCTCCAACTCTCTCTCTCCTGTTTTACCTTTTGAACTACAGAACTCTTTTTAGTATTTCTTGAAGTGCCAATTTCTTACTGACATACTCTCTTAATTTCTGTTTATCTGTGAATATTTGGACTGTCCCTCATTTTTGAATGCCAGCTTTACAGGATAGAGAATTTTTGGCTTGAAGTTTTTTTTCTTTTAGCTTCTTAACAATGTCATACCACTGCCTTCTTGCCTCCATGGTTTCAGATGAGAAATCATCACTTAAACTTATCGAACTTCTCTTGTATGTGGAGGTTCTTTTCTCTTGCTGCTTTCAATATTCTTTCTTTGTCTTACGCATTGGACAATTTGAAAAGTATATGCCTTAGAGTAAGCCTGTTGGGATTTATACTGTTTGGGGTGTGTTGTGTTCCTCTGCATGTATGTCCATCTCCCTCAATAGTGTTGGGAAGTTTTCAGCCATTATTTCCTCCAATACTCCTTCTGTCCCCTTTCCCTTCTTTTCTCCCTCTAGGATGCCTATAACACATATGTTTGTGTGTTTCTTGTTGTCATTCATTCAAATCCCTAAGTCCTTGCTAGATTTTTTCTATGTTTTAAATATATCTCTTCTAATAGCTGTTTGATTTCAGATGTACTGTCTTCCACATTGCTGATTCTTTCCTCTGCCTATTCTACTCTGCTGTGGTGTGCTTTCAGTGTATTTTTTATTTCTTGGATTGTGCATTTCATCACCATCATATCCATTATCTTGTTATGCATGTTTACAATTCTTCAGTATGTTATTTCAGTGTCTTTTTAATATCCTTAATCTCTTCCTTCACTTCTGTAAGTTGGTTCATGATATTTGTTTGGACATCTATGATTGGTTGTTCCATGTTCTGTATCTCCTCCTGGTTTTCAGTTTGTTCATTGAACTGGGCCATGTCTTCCTGTTTCTTAGTATGGCTTGTAATTTTTCGTTTGTGTCTAAGCATCTGATTTGTGGGTTTCTTCAGTTGATTAGATTCTCTCTCTACTCTATGGTTTTATTTTGTTGCTTTTGAGTGTGGTAAGATTTCACTATGACACTTCTCTCCTCTTATTCTATTTCTTTGCTGTTGTCTATGTTCCCTTGAAAAAAAATTAGGACCAGGAAAAAGGAAATCAATAAGGAAAGAAAAAGAATAATAGTAATAATAATAGTAAAAGGTAGTAGAGGAACTGTACAAGACTTAGGAATTGAATAATTAACATGAGTAAGAAGTACAGAGAAATAAGATTAGAAAAGTGGAATAGAAACAATGAAACAAAAAACAGTATAGAGAAAAATGTACAGAATGAATTAAAAGGCTAGAATGATAAAAAAGAGGGAAAAGAAAAGAGAAAAGATAGAAATAAAGAAAATAGTAAAAAAAAAAAGAAAGAAAACAGAGAAAGTGGAAAGGAGAGGAATAAAATAAGAAAATTTGAAGATCAAACAAAAAGAGGTGGAATGAAAGAGCAATAAGAGAAAACAGAAGATATAATGATGCAGGAGAGAAAAGAATTAGTGTCGGTAGAGAAAATTGGTAAATGAAAGAAAAAAAGAAAAAAAATCAGAGAAACAAAGGAAGGGAAAACACAACAAGCAAGAAACACAACAGCAGCAACTTCTTTTAATAAAGGATAAAGAAAAACACCACCAAAAAACCCCAGAAATAAACACAGAAAAACAGCGTTCTCTCTTAGACCCCTGAGGATATTCTCAGGCTACTGGTATTCATCAATTAATCACCCTGCACCCTGCCCTCTGTAGAATTTGAGCTTGGTTTTAGCAAGTAAAATAAGGAAAATTTAAAAAGGAACCTTTTTTAAAATTTTTTTAATATAAGAGTTCCAAGAAAAGCTAATACAAAGAGAAAGCCTATATCTTCCCTGTCATAAAGTTTCATCTGGATGCCTGATAATTCAAGAGATCACTTCTCAAAGAAGAGCTGGGAATCAAACCAGGGATATTATATATAATAGGTGGGAATTCTTCCACTGAGCTAACCTGTCTCCTTAGATTAGGTTCCCCTTTTCCCATGGGCAGGTTAGATTCTCCGCAGTCTGCTGGAGTCTTGCTGATCAGTCACCAATCTGTCTCTGCCTCCTCTCTGATGTAATTCCTCTCTTTTCCTAGGTGGCTGAGCATGGCAGCCTGCTTAAGGAGATCCCCCTCCCCATCCCTGTTGAGTCAGGATCCCTTCCAATATTCAAGGGGGGCTTGGCTGGCTAAACTCACTGCAAAGAAACCACTCTCCACCCTCTAAACACCACTTCTTCCCAGGGAATATGCCATCACCCTCCATTCAGAAAAGGGAGCCAGTGACTCCACTTAGACTCTTTGTCCTGAGTCCAGGGTGTATGTGCTTCTTCCAGCTACAGGGGCGAGAAACTCATGATTTTCCTTTGGCTTCTTTATCTTCCCAGTATCCTCCTAGATGACTCAGAGAACCTTTGCATTCTATATTAATCTAAAGGAGTTGGCAAGGAGGAAGATATCTGCTCTCCTATCAATTAGATAACAGAAATTAAGTATTATTAAGACAAAGAATTCATGTGGAAGTTGCAGAATTTTTTGGGATTGTAATTTTCACTTGAATCTCAAATTATATCAATAGTAAGTAACTTTGGTAGTTATTTTAATAATATTCATTTTGTTATTATTAAGCAATTGTAGGTTTACAGAAAAATCATGCAAAAATACAGAATTCCTGTATACACCCTAATCCCAAATAGTTTTCCCCTATTATCAACAATTTAATTTTTTTTAACCTGGTCCCTTTCTTACAATTGATAAAACAATATTATAATAATATTATTATGATCTATAGTCCTTACTTTATCTAAGGCTCATTCTTTATATTGTACAGCTTTTTGGAATTAAAAAAAATTATACTGCTAACATGTATATGCCCTAAAATGTCACATTGTAAACACTTTCAGGTATACAGTTCTCTGGTGTTAATCACATTCATAATGTAATGTTACCATTACTACTATTGATTACAAAACATTTTCATCATCCTAAATAATAATTCTGTCTGTACAAAGTAAACATTTTCTCCCCATTCCTTACCCACTGTCTAGTCCCTGGTAAACTGTATTCTAATTTCTGAATTTATTAGTTTTCATATTTCTAATTATTTTATATCAGCGAGTTCATACAATATTTGTACTTTTGTGTATGGCTTATATCACTAAACATGATGTCCTCAAATTTCACCGAAATTACATCATTTATCAGACCTTCATTCCTTTATATTCCAGTTTATGTGTGTGTCACATTTGTTTATCTGTTCATCAGTAAATGGACACCTTGGGTTGATTCCAATTTTTGACAATTTTGAATAATGCTACTACTAATATTAATAAAGAGCTGTTCAGTTCCCTGCTTTCAATTCTTTTGGACCTATAACTACAAATGGAATTGTTGGGTCATATGGTGGTTCTACATAGGGATACCTCATTTTATTATGCTTTGCTGTATCTGCTTTAAAGCTATTACATTTTTTTTTTGTTACAAATTGCGGCATCCCTGTGTGAAGCAAATCAACTGGTTCCATAATTCCAGCAGTGTGTGCTCACATCACATCTCTCTTTTGCATTTTTGTAATTATCACATTACTTCAAACATTTTCATTTTTATTATATGTGTTATGGTGATCTGTGATCAACGATCTTTCATGTTACTATAGTAATGGTTTTGGGGTTTCATGGAACCATACCCATATAAGATGGTAAACTTAATCTATAAATGTGTGTGTTCAGTCTACTCCACTCATCAGCTATTGCCCCATCTCTCTCCCTTCCTTTTCCTCCTTATTGCCTGAGACACAATACTATTGAATTTAGGACATTTAACTAAAAGTCAGTTGAAGTGTTTAATTGAAAGGAATAGTGGCTTGTCTCTTGCTTTAAACCAAAAGCTAGAAATGATTAGGCTTAGTGAGGAAAGCATGTTGAAAGCTGAGGTGAAATGAAAGATAGACCTTTTGTGTCAAACATTTAACCAAATTTTGAAGGCAAAGAAAAGTTCTTGAAGGAAATGCAAAGTGCTTCTCAAGTGAACACCTGAATGATTATAAAGCAAAATAGCCTTATTGCTGGTATGGTGAAAGTTCCAATGACCTGGATAGAAGATCGAAACTAACCACAACATTCCTTTAAACCAAAGCACAATCCACTGCATGCCCTATCTCTCATACATTCTCTGAAGACTGAGAGAGTTTAGGAAGTTACAGAAGAAAAATTTTAATCTAGGAAAGGTTGATTCATGAAATATAAGGAAAGAAGCCTTCTTCATAGCATATAAGTGCAAGGCAAAGCAACAAGACTTGATGTAAAAGCTGCAGCAAATTTTCCAGAAGATCTAGCTAAGATAATTTCTAATTTCTGAATTTATTAGTTTTCATATTCTAATTATTTTATATCAGCAAGTTCATACAATACTTGTACTTTTGTGTCTGGCTTATTTCACTAAACATGATGTCCTCAAATTTCACCCAAATTACAGCATTTATCAGACCTTCATTCATAAAAAAGTTTTTCAATGTAGAAAAACAGCCTTATACTGGAAGTAAATGCGATCTAGGAATTATTTAACTAAAAAGGAAGAATCAATATCTGGCTTCAAGACTTCAAAGCTGAAAAGGACAAGTTGACTCTCTTGTTAGGGGTTAAAAGAGCTGTTCACTTTAAGTTGAAACTAATGTTTCCTTACCATTCTGAAAATCTTAGTGTCCTTAAGAATTACATGAATCTACTCTTGTCTGTACTCCATAAATGGAATAAAAACATTTAGATGAAAGCAATCAGTTTACAACATGAGTTGCTGAGTATATTAAACCCACTGTTGAGACCTACTGCTTCGAAAGATAAGAAAAAATACTCCATTAAAAATATCCCTGCTCATTGACAATGCACCTGGTCACTGAAGAGCTCTGATGGAGATGAACAAGATTAATGTTTTTGCATGCCTGTTAACACAGCATCCATTCTGCAACCATGGATCTAGGAGAAATTTTGACTTTCAAGTCCTACTATTTAACAAATATTTTGTAAACAGACTTGTCAAAAATAATTATTCCACTTATGCATCTGGCCATCAATTAAAAGCCTTCTGGAGGGAAGTGGGTGTAGTTCAAGTGTTTGAGTGCTTGCTTCCCATGTATGAGGTCCCATGTTCAAACTGCAGCATCTCCTAAAAAAATTTCTGGAAATGCCATCCTAGATGTCAATAAGAACATCTGTGGTTCATGGACAGGGGTCAAATATCAACCTTTACAGGACTTTGGAAGAAGTTAATTTCAACCCTCATTAATAACTTTGATGGTTTTAAGACTTTGGTGGAGAAAGTAACTGCAAGAGTTTGTGGACGTAGAAAAAGATCTAGAATTAGAAGTGGAGCTTGAAGATGAGACTAAATTTCTCCAATCTCATGATAAAACCTGAATAGGTGAACATTTGCTTCTTATAGATGAGCAAATAAAGGATTTTTTGAGATGAAATCTAGTTTTGGTGAAGAATCTGTGAACATTGTTGAAATGAAAGCAAAAGATTTAAAATATTGCATAAACTTTGTTGAGACAGTATGAGCAGGTTTTGAAGGGATTTACTCCAATTTTGAAAGGAAGTCTACATGTGTAAAATGCTGTCAAATAGTATTGCATGCTAAAGAGAAATTGTTCATGAAAGTAACCATCAATCAATATGGCAAATTTCATTGTTGTCTTATTTTAATAAATTTTGCAGCCATCCCAGTCTTCAGCAACTACCACCCTGGTCAGTTAGCAGCCATCAATATCAGTGCAAGACTTTCCACCACCAAAAATATTATGACTCACTAAAGGCTCAGTAAATAGTTAGCATTTTTGGCAAAGAATTATTTTAAATTAAGGTATGTATATTGATTTTAGACATAATGTGATTTCACAGTTAATAGACTACATTATAGTGAAAACATAACTTTTATATGCACTAAGAAAACAAAAACATATGGCTTGCTTTATCGAGGTGATCTGGAACCAAATCCATAACATCTCTGAAGTATGCCCATGCTTAATTTCTGAGGAAATATCAATCTGTTTCCTATATTAGTTACACAATTTTGCTTTCCAACCAACCATGTACTAGTGTTCCTATTTCTTCATAGCATTTCCAAAACTAATTTTCTGTTTTTTAAATAGTAACCATTCTAGTAGGTGTGAAATCATATCGCATTGTGGTTTGTATTTGCATATACTGAATTGCTAATGATGAACACCCTTTCAAGTACTTATTGGTAATATGAATACTTTCTTTATTCATATATTTCCCCATTTTAAAAAATGTATTGTCTTCATTTTGGAGTATTTTGAGTATTTCTTAATATCATCTGGATTTAAACACTAGGGGATATGTCATTTCTAAATATTTTATCCTATTCTTTTTATTGTCTTTTTACTTTTATGAGAATGTACTTTGAGCACATTTAAAAAAAATTATGAACACCATTTAATCTATTTTTTTGTGTGCCTATTTCTTTTGCTTTTGGTTTAATGTCTAAGAAACCATTTTCTAATGCAAGCTCCAGAAGACATTTCCCTAGGTTTCCTTCCAGGAGATTTTTAGCTTAATTTCTTATATTTGGGACTTTGGTTCCCTTAGAGTTGAATTTGGTATATGGTGTGAGGTAGCAGACTAGCTCTATTCTTTTTTTATATTGTTATCCATCTATCTCAACACCATTTGTTGAAGATACTATTCTTTCCTCACTGAATAGATTTTGCATTGTTGTGAAATATCAGTTAACCATACATGTGAGGGTTTATTTCTGTACTCAAAATTTCATTCCATTGGTCTGTATGCCTATCCTTGTGCCAGTACCAAAGTTTTAATTACTGTTGCTTTGTAATAAGTTTTAAGATTGGGAAGTGTGAATCTTTTAAATTGATATTCTTTTTCAAGATGCTTTAACTATTTAGGGCTCCTTAGCATTCCATATAAATATGATGTTTGGTTTTTCTATTTCTCCCAAGATGGTTGTAAATTTTATTTCAATTGTATAGAATTCATAACTATATCTCAGTAGAATTGACATCTTAATAATATTTAGTTTTCTACTCCATAGACACAGAGCCTACTTCCATTTCTCAAGGTTTATTTTCATTTCCTTCAGCTATATATATATATATTGTACATGAAAAACTTATATATATATACGTTTTTCATGTACAATTCCTTTACATTCTTTGGCAGATATTTTCCTATATATTTGATTTTTTAGTTGATATTGAAAGTGGACATTTTTCTTGATTTCCTCTTCATACTGGTTGTTACTAATGTTTAGAAATACCACTGAATTTAAAGTTTAATCTCATTCATTACCATTTTGCTGCATTTGTCTATTACTGCTAATTACATTTTTGGGAATTTTTCAGAATGTTCTCTATATGGGATCATGTCATCTGCATAGAGGGAATATTTTGATTTTTCCTTTCAAAATGGAATGACTTTATTTCCTTTTGCTTGCCAAATTCCTCTGTCTAGTACTTCCAGATAATGTTGAATAACATTGTGACCATGGACATTGCTGTCTTATTTCTGTTCTTAGGGATATTGCTTCATTCTTTCAAGATTGTGTATAGTATTAGCTGTGGGTTTTCCAAATATGTGCTTTATCATTTTATGATAGTTTCCTTCAATTCTGTGATTTTGGTGTGTTTTTATCAAAAAATTGCCCTGGGTTTTGTCAAATACTATTTGTGCCTCAATTGTGGTGATCCTATATTTTTATTCCTTGTATCTGTTAATGTGATATATTGTATTAATTGATTTTCTTATGTTGATTTATCCTTGCATAACTTGTATAAATCCAACTTGACCAAGGTGTTTAATTCTTCCAATGTGTGATTGTATTCAGTTTGTTAGAATTTCATTGAAGATAATTGAATATATATTAATACTGGATATTGATCTTTAATTTTCTCTTATTGTGGTATCTTTCTCTGGCTTTGCTATGAGGGTGATGATGGCCTTATAGAATGGAGTCAGACGTTTTCCCTTCTCTTTATTTTTTGGGAATATTTAAGTAGTATTGATATTAATTCTTCTTGGAATGTGTCTTAAATTCACCAATTTATCCATCTGGACCTGTGGTTTACTTTATTGAGAGCTTTCATCACTGAGCCAATATCTTTACTTGTTTTACTTTTGTTTGTGTGTGTGTGTAGACATATTTCTTCTGAGTCATTTTAGGTAATTTGCATGTTTCTAGATTTTTGTCTATTTCATCCAGATTATCTAATATGTGAGCAAACAATTGTTCATAATAACTTCTTTTTTGTGGGGATAAATCTTTTTTTTTCTTTTTTTTCTTGAAGTTGAACATTCATACATGAACATACATAACCAATAAGTGCATAGTAAAAGTTGTGAACTTACAAAAAAACCTTTATATCATTATTCAGATTGTGGCGGCCATCAATGGAGGTGCTTAGCTCTTGGAGGAGGACTGGGCACTTCAGAGCTTGGGGCCTCTTTCACCCTGGTTATAATCTTAATCATAATAGCGATATCTTTCCTTTTTAAATTGTTTACCTGCAAAAACATGCTCCTGGCTTATGCTGTGATTAGTACCGCTGGGTGCAAGGCAAGGCACTGCAAAGGAGGGCCAAAATGGTATGGGGTTACTGTTGGACTCC
>JAQZBX010061564.1:0-17093 GCA_029593785.1 Cabassous unicinctus
AAAGTTTTAACCGCAATCCTAATTTATCTAATCTTAGACATCAGAATAGGGACTACTAAGTCACCAGTTGCTGTTCCGTGAAAAGTTTACATCTTGTTGCCATGAAACTGAAAGTGCTTATCTAAAGTCAGTTATACAAAAAGAATGCTTACGCTTGCCAAAAAATAGAATATAAAAACTGTGCTTATCTTACAATAAAATAAGTCAAAGAGTCGTCAGTCATTAATTCTCACTCAATTTGGTGTACAACTCATCATTTCTCGCCAACTCCCTTAATCACCTTCAGCCTGCTCCCTCGTGCCTCGGCTGGACCGCGGCACTAGGCAATCTATCAAATTTCTGGGTCTATGCCCATTTGGACTCCACAGAAAGGCCAGTTATTGGCTGCACACATAGGCACTAATTTTTTTTCTTTATTTTTACAGAAGTTTTAGATTACACAAAAGTTACATAAAAAATATAGGGGATTCCCATATACCCCGCCCCCTGCCCCCTCACACTTTCCCCCATTAATAACATCTTTCATAAGTGTGGTACATTTGTTACAATTGATGAACAAATATTGAAGCATTGTTACTTAACCATGGCCTACAGTGTACATTATGGTTTACATTTTGCAATACACAATTCCATAGGTTCCAACAAAACACACAATGGCCTGTATCTGTCACTCATAGGCACTTATTTAACTGGCAAAATCTTAGATCTTGGGGAGACTAGATTCCTAACATATTTGAAACCTTGCTAGCCCTTTTTATTTTATAGTCACTACAATGTCTCTTATTTGTTGTCTCATCTCCAGAATAACAGCTACAACTACCTCCTGAGTTATGCTAATGAGCCAAATCCTTGATCTTGAAGCTTGCGCTTATAAAACTTATTTCTGTAATGATGAAACTAAGCCTGATTATAATTAATGCCTAAGGAAGGGTCACTCCCTGAAAACCTCCGTGTTGCTCAAATGTGGCCTCTAAGCCAAACTCTACAAATACACTACTCTCCCTGCTACATGGGACATGACTCCCAGGAATAAGCCTCTCTGGCACTGAGGGATCAATACCAAATGTCGATCAGCAATGCCTTCAGAGAAAGATCTTGATCAAAAGGGGAAAATGTGGGAAGCGGGAGTGGCTCGGTCGATGGAGCCCCCGTTTACCATGTGGGAGGCCCCGGGTTCGCTTCCCGGGGCTTCCTTGTGAGGGCAGGCCGGCCCGCGCAGGCTAGTGGGCTGATGCAGCAAGCCCTCACAACAGGAAGCGGGTGTGGCTCAACCGATAGAGCCCCCGTTTACCATGTGTGAGGCCCCGGGTTCGCTTCCCGGGGCCTCCTTGTGAGTGCACGCCGGCCCACGCGGCGCGAGGGGCTGATGCGGCGGGACCTCGCAGCGGGGGGAAGATAAGCAGACATGGAGAAGACACGCAGCGAATGGACACAGCGAGCACAGGCAGCAAGGGGGGGATAAATAAATAAATAAATAAATAAATCTTTTTAAAAAAAAAGGGAAAATGTTAAAAGCAATAAAACAGAGATACTATGGCTAAGAGATTTTAAATGGAGTTGGGAGGTCATTCTGGAAGTTACTCTTATGCAGGTCTTAGCCAGATATCACAAAGACCCAAAGTATGCAAAGCCTCAGGTAACAATGTTTTTCAAACCCCCAGGGACACATGGATACCATAAAACAAACCCTAAAATAAAGAACTCAGTTAACTATTTAACCTGAAGGATAACTGTAGTACCCCAGATATCCACCAACCCCAAACAACTTGTCTAATCTTGTTTTTCTTTAAAAACCTTTGCCCCAACAATAATACAAAATATAAAAACAAACAAAAAACAAAAACAAAAAGAGGAAAAACATAACAAAACAAACCTTTGCCTAGAAATGCCAAGACAGGATACTATTTGGGATGCTATCTGAATCTGAGCTCCCTGAATTGAAATTCTAAGGTTGCAAATAAATGCCTCTGTTGTCTTGCAGCTTAGTTTATTTCTCAGTTGACAAGAGAATTCTTAGCTTTATGTTATCACATTGGACTGACACCAGGAATCTAAGCAGATATGCAAGTCAAAGTGAATTTTACTTTTGTCTGTGTTCAGTCTTATCTGTACACAAAGAAAGAAGTCCCAAAGGCTTGCCAGCAATTCAGAGAAGTATTATTGGAAAAGGAAACAAAAAGAGCAAAAACATACTATTATATCATGGGACAGCAAGAATTATGTCATAATTTTTTATTAAACGTAAGTAACATCTATTTCATTAGTCCTATTATATTTACGGTCTTGATTTAAAAAGTCGTTCATTTATGTATCTTGAAAATACACAATAACATAGCCTACAAAATGTAAATGTTCAATAAAGAGTTCATTCATGTAACAGAAAAGTAAACCACACAGGTAAATATATAATTCCAAATAAAGACATATTTTCATATTTTGATGGTCAAGTATTAACAGGTGTATAACAATCATTATATATTATGTCACTGTGCTTCCTGGTCTAGTATGACTATGCCCATGGTTGGTGCTCTACCGTCCTATACTAGAATCACAAGGAGCTTTTAAAAACTTCCAACTTAAGGGTGTGGCTGTAGCTCAGTAGTCCAGCGCCTGCTTCCCATGGATGAGGTCCTGGGTTCAAACCCTCAGTACCTCCGATAACAAAAATAAAAAATACCCAACCCACCGGCGCGCCACCTCTACTACAGCTTTTAACCCAGCTGGCCCCGAGGTGGGGTCTTTCAAAGCCCCACGGCTACACCTGACGGCCGGGGTGGGCGGGGCCGGTCGGGGCGGGGCCTGCGGTCACGTGGCGCTCCTGCCGGCCGAGGCCCCGCCCCTCAGAGGCCTTGATTGGTCCGGTCCGGGGGGGCGGAGGCGGGAGACCGGAGGCCGCGGCTCTCACCACCGACCCGACCAGAGAGTTGCGAAGCCTCCGCGGTTCCTAGAGAGGAAGTGGGGGGGCAGGGCGGCGGGAGGAGCGGAAAGTGACCCAAGGATGAATCGGTGAGTCTTCCTCGTTCGCCACCTCAGGCGACCCGGTGGGGACAAGGGTGGAGTCGGCGGCCGGACCTCTAGTCGGCCCAGGAACTGCAAGAGGGAGTTCGGCACTCGCGGCCGCCGAGGTGAACGCCAAGGGCCAGCCTGAGGGCTCCCCGGAAGAGGCGGCGGAGGGGAAGGCGGCGCCGAGCAGGTGTGGGGAGAAGGTAGCTGCTGGGCGCCGTGGGAGCTGTAACTCTTCGCGGGACCGCGGGGCTCAAGGGGCACTTACAGGGCGTTTACGGAAGGTCTGGAGGGCCTGTGGCACGAGCTTCTCAGTCTTTTCGGGGATGTCGCATCTTCAGCCTGGAAGAGGAACAAAGTCTGACGAATTAAAGGCTGATTAGTCCTGTTGTTTGGTTTGGTTATGGTTTGGTTTGTCGCCGGAGAAATTACAGGCTGAGCTGCAAGGCAACAAAAGCGTGTATTTGGGGTCCTAGAATTGCAATTCAGGGAGCACAGGTTTAGGTAGCAATTCAAATTGTGCCCCATTTTGGGTTTTTCAAGCAAGGGTTTTTAAAGAAAAAGAGGAAGATTACATAAATTGTTAAGAATTATGATTGGTGGGTAATTGAGACTTTCCAAATGTTCTTTAGGCCAGACAGTTTATTTTTCTTTATTTGGCGGTTGGTTTCTGGCGTCCAGGTGTGCTCAGAATTCCGAGCAATGTTGCTGCTTGTGGTTTTATTTCTTAGATTACGATATCTTACTGTGACGTGCATAAGGGTAACTTCCTTCACGGCCCCCCGACAGTTATTTTAAATCTCTTAGCCATAGTTAACTCCCATTTTGTTTGTATCTCTTTTCTCATGGGGGAAAACGAGAGGTAAATTTAAGGTGTTCACATTATCTGCGGCAGCATTTCAGTTTATGCCGGATGCTGACTCCCCTGGTTCAACAACAGATGGTCAATAAGTAAAGTTTAGATAATGACAGGGGTGAGGCCCCAGCTCCAATCCGGGAGCCACTGGTCAAGATATTTTTTGTGGTGTCTCTTTGCTTAAGAGGCAGTCTATCTTCCAAACAATGTTTTTAGGTAACCTGGGCCGTTTGTGAGGCACTTTCTTTAAAATGCACTTTCAAAAAGAAAGGCCCCTTCTTCAGTCTCATTAGCCCCGTCTCCCCACTCCCCACTCATCTGATTTATGGTCAGTGCAGGTTTCAGCTAAGGCAGACACGATTGCTTCAGCTGCTAAGAGATGCTTTTTTTTTTTTTTTAACTTGTCAAGCCAGCATACTTTTCAAAAGTGTCTGCCCCTCTCCTAAATTTTCATTGGGACTCTTAGACGCTCCACCCTGTACCTGATTTGGGTAAATCAAATTTAAATTTAAAGTTTTCCTTGTGGAAAGGAAACACTTGGAATGCATCAATTCTCATGTCCCTCCGCTAGCCACTGGAAGAAAAGAATTGACTTTGAGCCTCCTTTCAATTTGTCTCTCCTAAGATGTGTCAAGTAGAATAAAATAGCCACCTGCATTGGGCATTGCAGGCGAGACAGGGGACTTTCCAGAAGACAAAAACAAATTGACCACAGGGGGTTTCCAGAAAAACAGGATGTGCCAGGCAAAGTTGCAGTTTAAGCAACACTTGGCATCAAGTCAGTTTCCATTGAGTAGAGACAGCCTATCAGAAATAGACAAATATACCGCACTGACCAGTGTCCATGGGTTCCCTGCCGTGTAAGACCCTCCTCTATACTGTAATAAGGTACTTTAATGTCCAGTAGTCACTGTAACTTCTCCTAATTGCGCTTAACCTGCTCACCATTTTGAGACTCTTACTCAACTTTCCACATCTCCTCTCCCTGCTCCAGCAGTTTTCTCTTTCAATAAATCTGCAGCTTTGATTATATTGGTGACTTTGTTTCTTTTGACAGATCTTTCTTGAATTTAGACTAATGGTCCCTTTTCTGCCCCTAAGTGACATATGAAATGAGTAAGTGATGTTATGTAATCAAAATGTATTTGGAATTTATCTCTAAGTTTTTTAAAAAGGGAAGGAAACCCACAAATAAATTTATCTTTCTGTGTTGGGAGAGTGGTTAAAAATTTTTTTTTCTAATGTTACATGTAATTTTTATTGGAAGCAAACAACTTAAAAAAAAATTTTTTTTTTTAAACCTGGTGATAGCTCCAGGAAATCTGAATTTAATTTAAAACCTCCTGCAAGGAAAGTTAAAGAAGCAGGCCTGGTTTATTTAAAATTACTGATCTCCAGGGGAGCCTGAACCCCTGGTACAAACCCTTGGATTAGCCTAGAGAACTGGTGTTCACAAAAGTGTTGATTAAAGGTGCTCTTCTGTGCGCTGGAGGCAACGGGGTGACATGCCAGTTTGTGAGAACTGCTTAACTTAAATATCAAGATTTATGATGCACATATGGCATTTGTGTTGGGGTCCTAAGTAGCAAAATGTGCCAGTGGGGCCAGCTTCCTATAATGGCTCTGGAGCCTGATACCTGAGAGGGCTCTGCAGGTGTGTCCCTACAATTCCCAGGTGAGAAAGTTCATCTGTTATTGTTACTGTTATTGTTGTTGAATCCTGTGAGTCTGGCTAGTGATAACTGAATTAGAGGGTGGTTGTGGGAACCCAAAACACCTCCCAAATCTGCCTGTTAGTGAGTGGGACAGGAAGTAGAGAAGGGTTGGGGACATGTTGGTATTTAAAGCTCTTAGAAGAAGAAATAGCCCTGTGGCTTTACTTGAAATGACCTTACTTCAGGTCATTACAGCCAGGTTTGAGGGAGAGGGGTCAAGCTTGGAGATTAGTGTCTCCATGTCCTGCCAATTTGCTAAAAGCTGCCGAAAGCAGTAACCCAGAAATGGGTTGGCCTTTACAGTGGGGGGTTATTGGCTTGCAACTTACAGTTCCAAGGCACAGCCGGGGATCCTGGACTCTTCTGTCACAACGGGAAGGCACATGACAGCTCCGCCTTCTCCTCAGGGCTCTTTTGCTTTCAGCTGCTCTATCTGTGGCTTTCTCAGCTCCCCTGGGTTTCTCTCTGTATTTCTGCAGCTTTCTGTCTGTATTCATCCCATTTATAAAGGAGTCTAGTAAGAGGATTAAGACCCACCCTGGGTCACGCCCTACTGAAGTAATCTAGTCAAAAGACCCTTAACTGAAGTAATTTAATCAAAAGGTCTCACCTGCAATAGGTTCACACCCACAGGAATGCATTAGTTCTAAGGATATGATCTTTTCTGGGGTCCATAAAAGCCTCATATTACCACAGACGGTTAATTTTATTTTCAAATGACAAGCGATTGGGGGCGGGGGGCGGCGGGGATAAAACCTATTTATTGTGTATGTGGGTTTGTTTGATGAGAGTAAAATGAGTTCATTGTAGAATTTGGGAAATACAGAAAAGCACAAGAAGAAAATGAAGATCATCTGTATTCCATCATCTGCGTAGAGTCCCTAAGAGTAACAATATTGAACTTATATGAACCCCACATGTATGATATGTAGCCTGACACCTTAGTAGTACTCCTAAAATAGTTTTGACACCCTCAGCTGACACTGTTTGGGGGGGGTGGGGGGAGCTGTGGTTTCACTAGGTTAAAAGTTTTGAAAATTGATCTAGCTTCAGAAATTCCTAAGAGGACTAATTTTCTGCTTTTGCAGCTCACTTTAATTTTATCACATATTCCAAAACCAAGCACAATGGCTTTATATTAGCTTGGGTATTTGGGAGGGCCTGCTTGTTGACCCTATTGGAATTCCACTGTCCCAGGTCTGCCTAGTGAGAGAGCTTCACATGAGGGCTGGCCTTACTCCCTGTCTTTTCTCCTTCAGCTCAGCCTGACCATTGGAATCGTGTCCCACCTCAAAAGACCAGGCCATGGAAGCTGTGCTTCTGACAGCCAGGTGGAAGGTGAGCTGTACCTCCTCCTCTGCTTCCTCCCACGCAGTCACTGCTGTCAGGCTAAGGCTATAACCCCTTTGTTCAGGTCAAGCCATCTGTATCATGGGGTTGTTTTTTTTGTTTGTTTGCTTGTTTGTTTGTTTGTTTTACCTCTTGGAACAATATAAAGAGCGTAACCTATGAAATTAGGTTCAGATCCAGGATGTTTTAGTCTGCTAAGCTGCCAAAAACACTATACCAGAAATGGGGTGGCTTCTACAATGGGGATTTATTAGCCCCCATTTCTGAGGCTGAGAAAAATGTTCAAATGAAGGCATCATCAGATTATGCTTTCTTCCTGAAGATCTGCTGCTGGCGATCTTTGACTCCTCTGTCACATGGCAAGGCACATGGCGGCATCTGCTGGTCTCTCTCTTCTCTTCCTGTTCTCCTTGCTTTCAGTTGCTGGCTTCCATGGCTTTCTCCTTCTCTCTCTGAACTAAATTCTCTTATAAAGGACTCCAGTAAGAGGATTAAGACGTACTCTGGGCCATGCCTTAACTGAAGTAACCTAATCAAAAGGCTCTTAACTGAAGTAACCTAATCAAAAGGCTCTTAACTGAAGTAAACTAATCAGAAGGCCATGCTTACGATAGGTTTACATCCACAAGAATGAATTAACTTTTATATATGGGGTCCATATAGCTTCAGACCTTCACATGGGTTCGGTTACTTTTTAGATGTGTTATCTTCAGCAAGTCACATGAACTCTCTGGGCCACAGTTTCCTTGCCTGTAAAATGGGATAATGTTAGTACCCACTACAAAGAGTTGTAAGATTAAATGAAATAAGACATGTGAAACACTTAGCATAGTATTTAATTCCATTTTAAGTAGTCTCTAAATGTTAGCTCTTTCCATGTTACTCATTGTTCCTATGAATGAGAATTACTGTGTACCTACTTTATACCAGAGAACTGTCGTTTGTGCTGGGAAATACAAATACCAGCTACAGTCCCTTTAGCAGGGAGATAAGCTCTTACTTGCTGGAGTTGACGGTATATTTGGAGTTGTAAATATGTAAACAAACTCTTACAATACAGGAATAAATTCTGAACTGTTGGTATTAAAAGGTGCAATGGAAGCTCAGTTATTGAATTTGTAACATTATGGAGGGTCATTGGAAGAAGTTGAATTTAAAAGTCAGGAGGTAAGTTAGGAAGCCATCGCAAGGATTATGAAAGAACCGTCTTGGCCCGGAGAGAGTCTGACCATGCTGCTTGGTGTGTCGCCATTTTCTGAAGGATCGAAGCTCCTCCTGCCTTTCCTGCTCCGCCTCCAGACTCTCCCCAACAGCCAAAGAAGGCACACAGCAGCGCACGGTGCTCTTTCATTCCACCATCCTTTTGTACATGCTGTTCTCTCTGTCCACAGGCAAACTCACCTGCTCGTATTTTAAGACTCACCTAAAAAATCATCTTTTCTGAAATCTCTGACTTTCCTGAGTAGAGTTGACTAGATTCCTCCTTCCTGTGCTCCCAAGTAGGCGGCCATTGGGAGGCTTAGAAGAGCTCCAGAGGAATGGCTGGGGAGGGGGCAGGCACAGCGCTCCTTACAGAGGCCTGTCCAGGGAGGGAAGGGGAGAGAGTGGTGACAGTAGGGGACGAGGGAACAAGGAACGTCTTTTTTTTTTTTTACAATAGGTGAGATTTGAGCATTCTTATAGGCTCAGGGACCAGTGGAGAGGGGGAAAGCGGGCAAAGATGCAGGAAAGGAAGTCCTTTGGAGCAAGAGCCTGGAGGAGATGTGAGAGAATAGAATCAGAGAGAGGAGGAGCAAGTGCCAGGAGAAGGGAAGAGCTTTTCTCTGAGAAGGAGGGCATGGGTAAAATCGGAGGTGAAATCCAGGGGAGTGGAAGGAGGGTAAGGACTAGTGAGTGTGCCTTCTGGGAGTGCCCTCTGGAGGGAGGGGAATGGGGCTGAGCAGCTTGGCCTGGACATGTCTGCCCAGCCCAGTTACCTCCTGGTGTCACCCACCTGCCTGAAGCAGGGACCAGAGCCGCTGTGGTAGTGCAGGCTGTGCACCGAATGGCTCTGAGGGCACTCTCCATGCACCGCTGCGTGGGGCCCGGTCTGAGGAGCTCTGTCCTGCCGCCTGGCAGGAGCTGCCGCCTTCAGTTTGTTTCTGTTAACCACTGGCACAGAGCACAAAAGCTGGCACATTGGCGCTCAGTAAATGCTTATTGAAGGGACAACTGGTTGTGAGGAATGTGGAGAGCAAGACGCACTGTGCAGCACTAAGGGCTCCTTGACGGCACCTTTGCAGAGCCAGCTCTGGGGGGGCTGCAGCCCGAATGTCCCCCAGTGCTTGTTAACCTTCTTGTAGGTGCAGAGAATGCAGGTGGGTGACAAGGTCAGGTTGAGGAGATGGCAGAGCAAGTCTGGTCAAAGGAGGGACATCAGGGTGGTGGCAGGAGGGGACCTGAAACCATAACCGTGGAAGTCAGGGTTGAGAGGAAGGAAAGAAAGGCCTCAGAGTTTGGGAGATTCTGGTTTTGTCTGCACAGTGGAGCTCCTTGAAGCTTCTCAGGATAGGGGTGGATGTTTCCAGTTCCTGCTCAATTAAGCAATAGAGAAGTTTTGCCCTTTTTCTGCTCAAATAACCTCTAAACCATGCAATGTACTGCAAAAGAAGGGAGACCGTTGTACAGCAGGCCTCTGCTCCAGGGGCTGCACTTGCACGACTGGGGCACCCCCACCTCAGCCCACATGAGTCAGACACACCATCGCCAGGGTCTGCTTCTGACGCCCCCATTGTGCTGGATGCTGTTTGCCCCTCCAGATCCACTTTTCACCCTTCATCTCAGTCCATACCCTGGGAACTGACCTGGGAATCCAGCGTCTATGGGTACCCTTGCCCTCTGGCTTTTGGTTGGCTTCTGGCATGGGATGGAGGGGGCAGGGGGCAGAAGGCAGGGGGGCCGGAGGGCTGGTGGTGTTTATTCCCAGAGTGAGGCTGCAGGATGGCAGTGGCTGCCTTCTCTAAGGCCTCAGCTCCAGTCCTGCACCGTTTCCAGAGACATTTTGGTTGTTGATCCCCTTCTCCTGCCTTACTCCATCAGACCTAGTGGGTCATGTTTCTCCAGACAGCCAGCACCTGCAGGCTTCAGCATACCTCGGTGGTTTCCTCAAAGCCTGTCCATTCCTTTGTACACATTCTTATGCTGCCCTGTCCTCAGCTACCTTATTTGTGTGTGCCGTGTTTCCTGAGGGTAACTTGATTCAGACACACAGTCTGCAACCCACTTCCCCATTCCCTACATATCTAATGTAGAAGTATTTTATCTATAAAAAGTAGTGTTGTATAGAGCAAGGGTGGGCCAAGTGGCCCGCACCTGTTCATGAAGTTATACTGGAAGAGCCATGCCCTTCCGTCTGCCTGTGGCTGCTTCTGCACTGTCACAGCAGAGTTGAAGAGCTGCAGCAGAGACCAAACGGCCTGCAGAGCCAAAAATATTTACCATCTGGCCGGCCCTTTACAGAGAAAGTTTGTCAACTGTGGTACAGAAGGCAGAATGTGCCTGGCTTTAGAGTCAAAAGACTTGAGTTGATTCCTGAAATCACTACTTATTAATCAAGGACTTTGGCCAAGTCCCTTTACCTCATCAAACCTCAGTTTCCTCACCTGTAGAATAATAACTCGCACAGTTATTGTAAGAATTAAAGTTGTAAATAACTTTTTTTTTTTCAGGAGTTGCTGTCATTTGAGGATGTGGCTTTGTACTTCAGCATAGATGAGTGGGAAAACCTTGACTGGGCCCAGAAGCACCTCTACCGAGATGTGATGCTGGAGAATTACAGAAACATGATCTTGTTGGGTAATGACTTGGTCTTTACGTCTTGGTTTTGTTTATGTGTTTTGAGTGTCTACTCATATCCTCAGTCTCTTACCTGCAATTCCAAAATCAGAAAAAGTTTAGAAAACCAGAAATATTTTTATAACTCATTTGGCTACAAAACTTGACCTGAAATCATCAGGTGTCAAAACCTGATTTCATCCGACATGACGCTACACCTAGTCCTTTTTTTCCCCGCTTGATGTGCATATCTATGTATTTAGCTTCAGAAATGTCAGTGTGATTGGGGGTGCAGCTCCAAATCCTATTTGGGGAGTTATGTAATATAAAATAAATGTGCCAAGTTACCTTTCTAAAATCTAGAATAATTTTGAATCCTGAAACACATCTGGCCCCACGATTTCAGATAAGGGGTTGTAGATGTCAGTTATGAATAGTTGTGTTTTATTATAGAGTTCAGAGACTCTTAATCCGTTCTCTGCTGCCACTCTCACCCCCGTCTTCCACATCTGTAGGATCTCTAGCACTTGGAAAGATTATGGCCAATTTGGATTCCAAAGGCTAGCTTCTTATTCTCTTAAAAAATCTCTCTTGCTTTCTTCTATCTGGAAATGAGCAAATTCCTTGTTCACAGCATCAGTGGATGCCCAGGAAATCATTCTTAGCTTCATTTCTGAACCGTCAGTGCTTCCGTCTTCCCAGGAGCATCCCTTTGTCTTATTCCAAAGCGCTGTCTCCTACTATGGGAATGGTGAAGACCCAGGAGTACTTTTATTTATGGAGCCACATGTTTGACCCCCTTTCCTGCCCCACTAACATTCCTTACACAGTCTTGACCACCTTTCATGGGATTGTCTACACACTCCTAGTTTTTGTAATGTTTATTGTCTTTTTAAAAGCTTGCAAGAGTATAATTAAATACATGGAAGGTACAGAAGAGTATGAAGGGAGGGGAAATCCTATCCAGGTAACACTGTTAATTAGAATATTTCTTCCAGTCTTTGGTCCTATGCTTTTAAAAAACGTAGCTGAGCATATTCTACGTATAATTCTGTAGTCCCTTTTAAACTTAATACTGCTGCATCAGCATTTTCTCTGCATTATTGAAATCTCCCATAAATAGTGATCATAATATAATTCCATTGTGTGATCCATAATAGTGAATCATTTTCCCATTTTGGTTCTTTTAGCTTGGATTTGTTTTTGTTTGTTTGCTTGTGGGTTTATCATTTTCTATATTGTGATGTTCCAATGGATGTTTCTTACTATAAACCTTTAAATACATTTCTGATTATTCTCCAAAATATATTCCCAGAACTGAGATTTTAGAGTTAAAGGGTATGGGCACTTTAAGGTCTTACATATATTACCAAATAATTTTTCAAGAAAATTTGTACTTTTTAATATATCAAACATCTGATTTGAGAATGCATCTTTTACTCTCTTCTTTTTATTATTTTTTATAAAAATAATACATGCTTATTATAGAAATTTTGGGAAATACATCAATGAATAAAGTAGAATTTAAAAATCATCTGCAGATCCCCCACCCAGAAATAACCACTATTAATATTTTGGCTTACTCTTTTCTAGTCTTTTCTTATATAGTCATATAGTTTTTTAAAAGAAAATTTGGATCATGCTATATATGAGGCTTGCGTTCTGCTTTCTAATACATAGGGAGCATTTTCCTATTTTAATATTCTTTGAAAACCTGAGTTTTTAATACCTGCCTAACACTTATGCCTTCATTGTGTTAACTTGCTATACTTTATTTAGTCCTTCCCCTAGGAGAGAAGGTTCCAGGTCCAAGGACTTTCAGTAAAGGTTGCCATGTGTCCGCAGAGGCTGTGCCAATTTCTAGTCTCACCAGCCCTCTCTGCTTATCACTGTGACCGAAGGGGTTTAGACTGAGCTCTGGGATGTCTCTCTGCAACTCACTAACTGCCACATCCCGTTTACTTCCCCGTGAGTAGGATTTCAGTTTCCCAAACCTGAGGTCATCTCTCAGCTGGAGCACTGGGAAGAGTCATGGATGCTGGATCTGCCGAGAGCTGGGAATAGGAAGGCTTCCAGTAGTGCTTGCCCAGGTGGGTGAGGAGGAGGGCCAAATGAGAATGGTGACAAGGAAAGGAAGTCCCACTCGTGAAGCCCGTTCCATGCACCAGGCACCAAGCCAGGTGTGGGGCACATATTCTATCACTTCCTCATCCTCCTGCCCTGGGAAGGTAGCAGGTGTGAGCATCTCCCCCATCCTTCAGGGAGGGAAACTACAAGGATAAGGTATCTGGCACACACATTTGGTAGGTTGACAGAGTTGGGATTTGATTTCAAGTCTCACCAAAGCCCATTGTCTTTTCTGCTTCTCTGAAGTAGCTCGTCTGGTGTTTTCTGAGTGACAGTGCTCATGCCACCCTAGGAACTCCTCTAATTACTTATCTCCTACACACACTCTTGTTCCCTTACTTTCATTTTGTTTTTCATACTTACTGTTACTGTTTTTTCCTACTGATTATGTCCTCCTTGCCCCTTCTACCCTTTTTACCTTCTCTATTCCAGGGTTTCTCAAGCTCAGCAGTACTGACATTTTGGGCTGGATAATTCCCTTTTGTGGGGGACTGTCCTATGCATTGTAGGACATTAGCAGCATCCCTGGCCTCGACCCACTAGATACCAGCAGCACACCCCCCCAGTTGTAAAAATCAAAAATGTCTCCAGACATCGCCAAATGTCCCCTGGGGAGCAAAACTGCCCCCAATTGAGAAGCACTTCACTGTTCAGTTGGTTTTTGTACTTCTTTGGTTCTATCTTATAATTTTCTCTTCTATCCTATATTTTCTCCATTTTTAAGGAACTTTTTCACCCAGAATTATTAAAAACATACTTATGTAGAAAGTATAAGATGCTTCCTCTCCTACATTGATGTGACACTGCTAATGCACATCAGCAGGGTACAACCTGAGTGTGAGTTTTTCCAGCAGTGGAATGGATCTCTTCTGTTCTCACATGCCCTGGCACACTCTTGTGCACTGGTTGATTAGGTGATGTCAAGAGCTTTTTCTGTTGTGAAGCTAAGAGTACTATTAAATTCACCATTTTTGCCTCTTTAGAATAATGATGTAATAAAGTGAGCATGTCATAGTTTCATTTGATTGTCTTATGTCGCAAACAATTGACTTCCCCTTTTTTTTCCTTCTGCAGTGCGTGGCTTATTTATCTATTTTCTTTTTATTTGCCTAGGTTCTGAAGCCAGATGCAAGATGAAAAAACTAACTCCAGAGCAGAAAATTTCTGAAGAAATAGAGTCATATGAGGTATCAGTGGTAAAGCAGAAAAGGACCAACAGATTTTCAGAAAAATTATATACATGTCAGGAATTTATGGACAATTCCAGGCTTGCAGTCCCTGCTTGTGGTGATGAATGTAACAAGGGCTTCCTTCAAAACCTTAACCTGCCTCAAGATCAGAATCCTCAAAGAAGGGAGAAGTGGGGCAGATATGACGAGTACAGGAAACCCTTTAATCAGAGACCCCTGCTTTTGAGGCATAAACAAATTCTTAAAAAATCTTATGAATGCAGTGAATGTGGAAGAGTCATGAGACGTAAGGCAAATTATATTCGCCATCAAAGAATTCACACTTCAGAGAATCCCTTTGAGTGTAACATATGTGGACAAGCCTTCAAACAGAAGTCGGTTCTTATTGCCCATAAACAGTGTCACCCGCAAAAAAATCCATATAAATGTCATGACTGTGGAAAGTTTTTCCGTCAGTTCGCCTATCTTGTTGACCATAAGAGGATTCATACCAAAGAAAAACCCTATAAATGTAGTGAATGTGACAAGATGTTTAGTCAGAATTCAACTCTTATTAGACATCACTTAACCCATAGTGGAAAAAAACCCCATAAATGCCTCAAATGTGGAAAAGCCTTCGGTCGGCATTCAACCCTTATGAACCACCAACAAATTCACACCAAACAGAATACCCATAAATGTAGTCAATGTGGGCAATCCTTTCGTCGGAATGTAGATCTCATTCAGCATCAAAGAACCCATACCAAGGAGGAATTCTTTCAATGTACAGAATGTGGGAAAACTTTTAGTTTCAAGTCAAATCTTCACCGACATGAGGTCATTCATACTGGAGAGAGACCCTATAAATGTGACAAATGCGGAAAATCTTTCAGTTGGCGCACAAGCTTTATAAAGCATCAGGGTACTCACCGAGGACAGGTATCTACATGACATTGATGAGGAGAGCTACCATTTAAGGATCAGAACTTACCACTATTGCAAATATATATATAACTTAATTGTTTCCTAAAATGTAATAAAAAAAGGGGAATTGAGATGGTGTTTGTTGGGAGCCCTCTTTTTTTTTTTTTTAGGAGGCAATGGCGATTGAACCCAGGACCACCTAGTACATGTGAAGCAGGTGCTCAACCACTGAGCTAACACCCACTACCCTGGGGACCCTCTTTTTGTAGCTCACCTTCCTGCTGTGGTCAAGAATTACTTCACAGAAAATGTAATAAATGTAATAGACTCCTTATGTCCAGTCTCCCTTGAACCCCCCTATATCCTGATTCCCTCCACTCTAGTTAAAGCAGAAAGGAGGCACGGTAGCTTTGTCCTATGGTCTCCTAGGCTGGAGACCATTTTGTGGATTGTGAATGATTTAAGAATGTCTCTCTTTGGTTCGTATAGAATAAGACATGATACTGCATGGACTTTTTTTTTTTTTTTTTTCCAAGGAGGTACCGGGCATTGAACCTGGGACCTCGTATGTTTGAAGCACATGCTCAACAACTGAGCTACACCTACTCCTGTGTAGGATTCTAAAAACAATATGAGGGCTAGACAGTAGTAACTAGTGACATATTAAGAATTACTAAAATGTATTCACAAAATTACTATGCTGCTAGGTTGTCCTGAGCATCCTCAGCCAATACTTGGAGCAGATGCTGTTGGTGCCCTGGCCACGCCCCTCTGGCTTCCCCCTTCTGTGTGCATCCTCTGACGTGCAGCAGCTGTATCCCTTTGCCTGCAGGCTTTTTCCAAAACCCTGAGAGGCCACTGCTCCTTCTCTGCAGCCTTCAATCACTGGTTGATGGGAATTCAAGTCTAGATACCAGATCACCCTCTTCCCTTGTGTACAACATTTCTGAAGCATGTGTGTTACAACTCTGCAGAGTTTCCCCCATGGGATTACACACATTCACCCGTGGTGGTAGCTGCTTTATTGGCTGCTTCCCCTTCTCTGTGTCTCTTCTCCAGTCCTCCTACCAATGTTTCCACAATCCACCCTCCACCTGCCAATAAACTACTTGTACTCAAAAGGTATTTCTAGACCTTAAGGGGCAATAGCCCTTTTGTTAGTTACAGTTACTCTAAGCATTCTCTTACAGGTTAAATAGATTGAGCTGTTTATATTACTCTCCCTACAGCTCACCAAAACAAACCCATTTGAAATTATTTAGCATCCTTGACATCATTCTAGGCCTGCATTTATAAATTGCTGTTATTTAGAACTTCTCACGTTACTCAAATCCTTTCTAGTTTCTTCTTGATTTTATTATTTTCTTGCCTCTACCAATTCAATGGCTTCTTAGCCAGTTTATGTAAAAATAAAATATATATTAAGAAAGTTCCATTGAGAATGAAGAAAGCCAGTGGCAGCCCAATAATGGGAATCTTACCCCTGGCAGGGGGAGAACATGATTGGTGTTAGATTGTAAATTGTGTTCAAAATACATAAAATTTTTGTAGTGGTTAGTATGAATTGGCCAGAAGAAAGGGTTGCCAAATCGTATTTTCCTAAGCAAAATGGAGTTGAGACTTCTGACTGCGGAGGAAATAGGCCAGTGAGAGAGAAGTCCCGCTGAAAACACCATGGGAAGATGGGGACCCGTGAAAACAGGTCCAGGCCTGAGTACACAGAAGTGTGGCTCAGGCTGTGAAACCTAATTCTGTTTGGGTGATGCCCAAGTCTCCAGCTCTCCAGAGAGACAGGAAGGGGCACAACTAAGTTAGGATCCAGGAATAACAGACATACCTACCATCAGCCATATCTGTCCAAAGGGCAAGAATATATAGAGCTGCACTCTTCAGTATGGTAGCAGTAGCCATATGAGGCCATTTGAATTTAAATTAATTTTTAAAAAGTAAAAATTAAGTTACTCAGCCAAAAGTCACATGTCAAGGTCAGCACAGATAGAGATAGAGAACATTTCCTTCATCACAGAAAAGTATTGGTCAGCCCAGGTAGACAGGACTTTCTGTTGAGAAAAACGGGTAGAAAAATGGGAGCTTGTATTTGGTACTACTACTCTGTTTCCAACTAAATTAAATCTC
>JAQZBX010061565.1:0-17077 GCA_029593785.1 Cabassous unicinctus
ATGAACAAATATTAAAGCATTGCTATTAACTATGGTCAATGGTTTACATTATGGTTTACATTTTGCACCATACACTTTTATAGGTTTTGATAAAAATTTAAAAGGCTTGTATCCATCATTGCAAGATCATGCAGAACAATTCCAATACACTAAAACTGCCTTCCCCCTTGCCCTCAGAAACTATGGCAACCACTAAGTTCCAATTTTTGAAGAATAAGGCTCATAGTTACATGCATTAATATTGAGGTCTTGACATATTGGTCTGTTATCTTTTATTAGGCACTGCCATGTTCTCAAGAGATTCTTGCCCCTCTAACTGAGAACATAGCAGTACTCCTCCAAATGGGACTTGAATGCTTTCTTGTTTATTGTGTGGATCTCTACCCACTGAGATAACATTTTCATATTCCATAGATGTATGCCCCAGGTGTGCCTTATCTCACATACCCCCTGCCCCTGACGCCCTTCATCAGTAACCCTCCCCTGACATATCTGACAAAAGAACACTCCCACCATTGTATTTTTAACCACACACCTACAAATCCCCAAAATTCACCTTGTTTCTACCTCCAACCCTCTCCCTGTTTCCATGGATAATTCAACTCAAACCCCCCTAACCTTACTCCCCCTCAAATTTCAGAACCTAAGACGCCCCTCATCTCTGCAACAACATCACCCCCATCCATTGTCGAAACACCCCATTCACTTTATCATAGGTTTTGCCGATATTGAGCATTGGCTCACCAGACTCTGCTCCCTTTCTTTCTCCTGATTAATTATCTTCCAGACTCTAGCTCTGCTCAATTTGCTTAAGCCAAATCAGTGAAGTCATGTAATATTTATCCTTCAGTGACTGGCTTTCTTCTCTCTACATAAGATCTTCAAGATTCATCCATGTTGTCCTGTGTTTTAATACTGCATTCTGTTTTACAGTATGTATATACATTCTATGTATATACCACAATTTGCTTATCCTTTCATCTGTTTATGGATACTTGGTTTACTTCCACTTTTGGCAATAATGAATATGAACATTGGCTGCTATGAACATTTGTGTGCATATATCTCTTCAAAGAAATCAGTAACTTCCTTGAAACAAATAAAAATGAGAAAACAAAATATTAAAATATATAAGATGCAACAAAAGCAGTGCTGGGGGGTAAATTTATAACTGTAAATGCCTATATAAAAAAGAAAAAGAATTAAAATCAAAGACCTAACTGCACACCTAGAGGAACTAGAAAAGAAGAGCAAACTAATCTCAAAGCAAGCAGAAAGAAGGAAATAAAAATATTAGAGAAGAGATAAATGAAATTGAGAATTAAAAAATCAGAAAAAATTATGAAATCATAATCTGGTTCTTTGAGAATATTAATAAAAATGACAAACCCTTAGCTAGACTAACAAAGATGAAAAGAGAAGATGGAAATATGTAAAATAAAAAGAGGGAGGGAATATCACCACTGACCTCACAGAAATAGAGTATCATAAGAGGATAAATTGAAAAATTGTATGCAAACAGATGGACAACTTAGATGAAATGGATAAATTTCTAGAAACACACAAGCAGACTACATTGATGAAAGAAGAAATTGATGAAGTCAACAGACCAATCACATGTAACAAGATTGAATTAGTCATCAAAACCTACCAACAAACAACAGCCCAGGACCAGATGGCTTCACAGGTGAGTTCTACCAATCATTCAGGAAAGAACACCAATCTTGGTTAAACTCTTCCAAAAATAGAAGTGGAGGAAACAATGTCTATCTAACTCAATGATGCCCAAATCACCCTAATACCATGGCCACGTAAAGACACCACATGAAAGGTAAACTACAGACCAATCTCTCTCATGAACCTGGATGCTAAAATCCTCAACAAAATACTTGCTAATTGTATTCAGCAACACATCAAATGAATTATACACCATGACCAAGAGTATCTGCAACTGCAAGCAAGACAGTTCCATCGATCTGCCGTATGAAATCTAAGCCCCCTCATTCAGAAACAGAGTAGGTATCACCATCTTAAAATCCTCAAGATTGAGTAATGAACAGATATGGGGGGAGGAGTGTGACCTTGGACTAAAGTAGACATTATTATTCCAGCAATGGAAGATCATATAATATTGATGTAAAGGCAGTGGTCACCAGAGTTTCTAAGGGGAGGGAGAAGGAAGAATAGGTGTAACATGGGGCATTTTTCAGATGTTGGAAATGTTCTGAATGCCATTGTAATTACTGATAGAAGCCTTTATACATTTAGGCAAAACCTATAAAAACGTGTGGTTCAAAATGTAAATTATAATGTAAGCTATTGACTATGGTTAGTAGCAATGCTTTAATATGTGTTCATGAATTGTAACAAATGTACCAGATTAATGAAAGATGTTACGGGGAAGAGAGTGGGAGGAGGTGGGGAAAATGAGATTCTCCCTATTTTTTCAATATATCACTTATCAAATCTAAAGCTTCTTTAATAATAAAAAAGAATAAAGGAAGGAAGAATCAATTCACTGAAAAAAGAAAGGAATAGAAGGAGACTTCCTCAACATGATAAAGTGTATATATGAAATCCCTCTAGCTAATGTAATATTCAATGGTGAAATGCTACAGGGTTTCCTGCTAAGATCTGCAACAAGACAACGATGCCCACTGTCATTGCTCTTATTTAAAATTGTGTTTGAAATACTTGTTCAAGCACTTAGGCAAGAAAAAGATATAAAATGAATCCAAATTGGAAAGGAAGAGGTAAAAGTTTCACTATTTGAAGACAATATGATACTATATATAGAATGCCCTGAGGAATCTACAACAAAGCTTCTAGAGCTGATAAATGAGTTCAGTAAAGTGGCAGGATATAAGATCATCACAAAAAATCAGTAGCATTTCTGTACACCAATAATGAGCAATATGAGGAGGATATCAAGAAAAAATCCACATACAATAGGAAATAAAATACCTAGGAATAAGCTTGACTAAAGATGTAAAGGACTTATACACTAAAAATTACACATTTTAAAGGAAATCAAAGAAGGAGTAAACAAATGGAAGAATAATCCATGTTCATAGATTGGAAGACTAAAGATTTCTGTCCTACCTAAATTGATTTACAGATTTAAGGCAATCCCCATAAAAATTACAAAATTTTTTTACTGAATTGGAAAAGTTAATTATGAAATTGTTCGTATGGGCAAGGGGTGCCGAATAGCCAAAAACATTTTGAAAAAGTACAATGAAATAGGAGGAATATAGCTACCTGAATTAAAAGCATACTACAAAGCTACAGCAGTCAAAACTGCACAGTATTGGCACAAGTATAAGCATACTGACCAATGGAACTGAATTGAGAATTCTGATATTGATCCTTGCATATACAGTCAATTAATATTCAACAAGGTTAACAACACCACTCAAATGAAACAGGATGGCCTTTCCTACAAATGGTGCTGGGAGAAATGGATATCAATTTCCAAAAGAATGAGAGAGGATAACCATATCATGCCCTATAGGAAAATTAACTCAAGATGGATCAAAGGCCTAAATATAAGCACCAAGACCATAAAGCTCCTAGAAGATAATGTAGGGAATCATCAATGAGATCTTGTAGTAGGAAATACTTTCATTAACTTGACACCCAAAGCATGAGAAACAAAAAATAAAATAGTTAAATGAGATCTCCTCAAAATTAAAAAGAAATACAAATGGCTAAAAAGCACATGAAAAGATGCTCAGGATCATTAGCTGTTAGGGAAATGCAAATCCAAACTACAGTGAGATAAATATTACCCCTGTTAGACAGGTGGCTATTAAAAGGCAAAGATTTATAGCTGTCTTATTCAAGAAGGAGAGTAACTGAGCCTCAATTTAATAGTCAATAATTTAGCCACAGATAGGGAATCTTGAAACACTTTCCTTTTTCTTAAATCATTTTCTGTCCAAACATTACAAAAATAATGATAAGTAGGAAAAACCTACATGTTTTTGTATAGAATTTGAAAAGTGTTCTAGATAGTGCCACAAACACCATATAACTTCTCCCTCAACAAGCACATGATTGGACAGGTGCTGGTTTGAAACAGTAACATTCTGAATAATTTTGCCCTGGTAATCTTAGTGGAAAATATCCTCTACTTATATCAATGCAGAATTTCTTTGGTTCCATTTTTATTAAAAATAAAATGTAAATGTTGGAGAGTATGCAAAGAGTTGTGCTTATTCATTGTTGATGGGAATGTAGAATGGTACAGCCACTGTGGAGCACTATTTGGCAATTCCTAAGGATGCTGAATATAGATGTACCATGTGAACTGGCAATACCATTACTAGATATATACCCAGAAAAACTGAGAGCAGTGACATGAACAGACATCTGCACACCACTGTTCATAGTGGCATTATTCACAATTGCCCAAAGTTGGAAACAATCATGCAATCTTTTGTTGATAGTAGATGTAATTATCTACAGATGCTTTCAAAGTCTAATGATTAAAAATCCATTTATAAAAAAACCTCATATTAAAATCATGCCAGTTCTTACTTAATCACAAAAGCGGGCAACAGAATAGCCAAGTTGACATGTAAAATTCACCATCATGACTTTATTACCCTTTTGAACAGAAGGGAATGGAGAAAAGTAAAATAATTTTTTAATCATAAACTGCAGACAATTTATAGTTTTGATTTACTCTTTTCATATAAGTAAACATATACTATCCAAACTGATTTATAGATGCAATGCAATCCAAATAAAAATTAAAACAGCATTTTTCACTGAATTGGCAAAGTTAATTATGAAATTTATTTGGAAGAGCTAGGGGCCCAAAATAGACAAAAATATATAGAAAAAAATAAATGGAAAGAATCACACTACCTGAACTCTATAGCCTACTACAAAGCTACGGTGATCAGAACTGCATGGTATTGGCATAATGATAGATATACTGAATAATGGAACTGAACTGATTGTTCTGATATAAATCCTCACAAAAATGGTCAAGTGATAATCAACAAGGCCACCAAGCCCACTCAGCTGGGAAAGAATTGCCTTTTCAAAAAGTGGTGCTTAGAGAACAGGATTTCCATAACCAAAAGAGTAAGAGAGGACCCACATCTCATGCCCTATACAAAAATTAACTCAAGATGGCTCAAAGAGCTAAATATAAGAGTCAAGTTCATAAAGTTCCTAGAAGATAATGAAGGAAAGGATCTATGAGATCTTGTAGTAGGAAATGTTTTCATAAATTTTACACCCAAAGCATGAGCAATAGAAGAAAAAATAGATAAATAGGACCTCTTCAAAAATTTAAAATATTTTGCACTGCAAAGAAGTTTGGCAAGAAATTGAAAAGGCAGCTTACTCAATGGGAGCAAATATTTGGTAATGATTTATCCATTAGGGCCTAATATCTAGCATACATAAAGAAATCCTACATCTCAAAAATAAAAAGACAAACAACAAATTTAAAAAATGGGCAAGAGATTTGAATAGACACTTCTCCAATGAAGAAATATAAATGGCTAAAAAGGATATGAAAAGATGTTCAACATCACTAGCTATTAGGGAATTGTACATCAAAACTACAATGAAATATCATCTTACACCTATTAGACTGGTGGCTATTAAAAAAACAGAGAACTAAACGTTTTGGAGAGGATGTGAAGGAAAGGTAACCCTCATTCACTGCTGGTGGGAATATAGAATGGTGAAGCCATTGTGAAGGATGGTTTGTTGGTTCCACAGGAAGTTAATTATAGAACTGCCATATGATCCAGCACTCCCACTGTCAGGGATATACCCTGAAGAATTGAAAGCAGGGACATATAAATGCATACCAAGGTTCATAGCAGCATCATTCATGATTGCCAAAATTTGGAATCAACACAAGTGTCCATCAACAGATGAATGGAAAATATTAAACTCTGATCCTGGGGAATCCCACTAGGTTCTCAATGTGAGGCACAATGCCTAATAAAAGAAAACAGATGTAAAGGCAGTGGTCACCGGAGGTTCTGAGAGGCATGAAAGGGAAAAATATGTGTAATAAGGGGCATTTTTGGGACATTGGAATTGTTCTGCATGACACTGCAATGACAGATACAAGCCAATATATATTTTGTCAAAACGTATAAAATTGTGCAGTGCAAAGTGTAAACCATAATGTAGGACATGGTTACTAGCAACCCTTTAATATTTATTCATCCATTTTAAGAAATGTACCACAGTAATGAAAGATGTTCTTAATGGGGGAAATTGTGATATATGGAGGGGGTAGGGCATATGGGAATTCCCAAATTTTTAATGTAATATTTATATAATCTAAAGCTTCTTTAATTAAAAAAAAAATAACATTTCTTCTTCATGGGAGGAGGTAAAAATATCACCATGAGTAAGAGTTTGGCAGAAGTTGATTCCAACCATCATGGATAGTGATTCAAGATTTCAGTGGAGGAAGTAACAGCAGATGTGTGGTAAATAGCAAGAGAATTATAATTAGAAATAGAGCAAAAAGATGTTCCTTAGTTTTTCAGTCTCATGATAAACTTTAATGGATGAGAAGAATCCAAGTTCTAATGTGGGTAAAATGCCATCAAGAATAATCATCTGCTATCACAGGGAAATCTTTTGTGAAAAGAAAAGCCCATTTATGCCATATGTTTCATTGTTGTCTTATTTTAAGAAATTGCCACAGCCACCCCAACCTTCCAAAACCACCAACCTGACCAGGAAGCAGCCATCAACAATCAGGCAAGAACCCAGGAGGAAAAAAAAAGATCATTATATGTTGAAGACTCAGGTGTCAGCATTTTTAAGCAATAAAGCATTTTTATTCAAATTTATTTCAAAAAATAAAATAAAGTAATAGAAAAATGCAGCTTAAAAAGTTATGGAAGTATTACTCTTGAAGTTTTATCAAGGCAATTTTTACCCCTCTAATTCCAACTACAAATTCAATTGTTCCTCGGAAGGATATACAGATTAACACAGATTACTTAAATGATGTAATCGAGTTCTCCTGATTAATGAAAAAAATGAAGTGAGAAAAAAATTCTTATTCATAGTCATATCTCAAAAAAGCAAACCACATATTCTTTTTTTTACCTTTAGCATTGATATATTACCTTCTGTGTTTTTGCTTCAAAAACATTACAATGCTGTTACTTATAGTCTATAATTTGCATTGGCTATATTTTTCCATGTATCACCACATTCTTAACACTTTCTAGAACATCCCTGTTTTTATATGATTTACCACAATCCTCATCTACCACCAAAATTGTTATTATACATTCACTATATTAAAATCCAGCTGTCCTCTTTTATTAATCCCCTAGAGTACTTTTACACAGCAAACACATCCATACATCAACAGGAATTGTTACAATCAAAATATTTTACCATCAAGTCCATCTATTACCACATATTTATATTTGACCTTATAAAACATTCTACATACATCTGGCATCATCTCCCCCTTCTCATCCCACATTTCATCTCCCACCAACCTACACTTCCTAGTCCTAGTCCAATTCTATAAGTCTACCCATTGTATTTAATTCATATCAGTGAGACCATAGAGTATTCATCCTCCTGATCTGGCTTATTTCACTATAATATCATCAAGGTTCTTCCATGTTTTCATGTGCTTCCTCAATAGATTTCTTCTTATAGCTGAATAATATTCCATCAAATGAATACGCCAAGTCTTATTTATTCATTCATTACTTGATGGACACTTAGGTTGTTTCCATCTTTTAGCAATTGTGAATAACACCACCATGAACATTGGTGTGCAAATATCTGTTCCTGTCCCAGCTTTCAGGTCTTTTGAATACATGCCTAGTAACAGGATTGATGGATCACATGGCAGTTCTATATTTGTTTCCTGAGGAAATGTCAAATCATCTTTCACAGAGGATGCACCATTTTACACTCCCACTAACAGTGCAGGTGTATTCCTATTTCTCCACATCCTTTACAGTGCTTGCAGTTTTCTGCTGTTTTTAAATAGTGACCATTATGTATTGTTTGACATGATATCTCATTGTAATTTTGATCTTCATTTCCCTGATAGCTAGTTATGTTGAACATCTTTTCATGTGTGTTTTGTTCATTTGTATTTCCACTTCAGAAAAAAATGTATTGTAAATTATTTTGCCCATTTTAATTATGTTGTTTGATGTTTTGTTTTTAAATTGTGTAATTTCTTTATAAAACATGTACATTAGTCCCTTATCAGATATGTGATTTTCAAAGATTTTTTCCAATTAATTTGGCTGTCTTTTCTCCTTCTTAACAAAATCATTTGAAATGCAAAAGTGTTGAATTTGAGTCAGTCCTATTTATCTATTTTTTTTCTTTTGTTGTTCATATTTGGATGTAAGGTCAAAGAAACCACCACCAATGACAAGATCTTGAAGATGTTTCCCTACATTTTCTTCTAAGAATTTTATGGTTCTAGTTTTTATACTTACGTCCCTGATCCATTTTGAAATGCTTTTTGTATAAGGTGTGAGATAGTTGTCCTCTTTCTTTTAGATATGGATATTCAGTTCTCCAAGCACCATTTCTTGAATAGGCTGCTGTGACCCAGCTCTGCTCATGTCAAAAATCACTTGACCATAGATGTAAGGGTCTATTTCCAAATTCTTGATTTGATTCCATTGGTCAATCTGTCTATTTATATGCTAGCAACATACTGTTTTTACTAGTTAGCTAGATAATATGCTTTAAAGTCTGGAAGTGAGTGTCCTTCAAATTATTTCTTCTTTTTAAAGATATTTTTCAGTATTCAGGGACCCTTATCCTTCCAGATAAATTTGATAACTGACTTTTCCAATTCTACAATGAAATATATTGGATTTTTATTAAGATTATGTTAAATCTATAGTTTGCATAGAATTGACATTGCAATATTATTTAGTCTTCAAACCTATGAACAAGGAATATCATTTCATTTATTTAGATCATCTTTGGTGTCTCTTAGCAATGTTTTATAGTTTTCTGAAAGCAGGTCCTTTATGTCCTTGGTTAAATTTATTCCTAAATATTTGTTTCTTTTAGTCACTACTTTTAATGGATTTTTTTCTGACTTTCTCTTCAGATTGATGAATAGTAGTGTATAGAACGTTATTTATTTTTGTATACTAATTTTCTGTCCCACAACATGGCTGATATAGTCTATAAGTTGTAATAGTTTTGTTGTGGATTTTTTGGGATCATTTAAGTATAGGATCATATCATCAGTGAGTAGTGAATGTTTTATTTCTTCCTTTTCTATTTGGGTACATTTTATTTCTTTATCAAGTCTAATTGCTCTAGCTAGAACTTAGAGCACCATATTGAATAGCAGTAAAGAGAGCAGACATTTGTGTCTTGTTTCCAGTTTCAGTGGGAAAGCTGTCAGTTTTTTCCACTGAGTACAATGTCAGTTGTAGGGTTTTCATAAATGCACTTTATTATGCTCAGGAAGTTTCCTTCTATTCTTATCTTCTGGAGTGGTTTTATAAAGAATGGATGTTTTATTTTGTTAAATGTTCTTTACATCTGTTGAAAGATCATATGATTTTTTTTCTTCGATTTAGTAATGTGGCATATTACACTTATTAGTTTTTTTATGTTGAACTCACCTTGTATACCTCACATAAAGCTCACTTGATTGTGTTGTATAATTTTTTAATATGTATTAGGATTTGTTTATCAAGTATTTTTTTGAAGATTTTTTCAAATATATTCATTAAAGAAATTGGCCTGTAATTTTCTTTATTCATTATATCTTTATTTGGCTTTGGTTTTAGGGAGATGTTAGCTTCTTAGAATGAGTTCAGTAGCATTCCAGGATTTTGTCAAGAAAGTGAAAAGACAGCCTACGCAATGGGAAAAAATTGTTGGTAACCATATATCTGATAGGAGCCTAATATGCGGCATATATAAAGAAATCCTATTCTCAAAATAAAAAGACAAGCAATCCATTTAAAAAATGGGCAAGTGATTTGAACAGATACTTCTCCAATGAAGAAATACAAATTGCTAAAGAGCACATGAAAGGATGCTCAACATCACTAGCTATTAGGGAAATGCAAAACAAAACTACAATGAGATACCATCTTAATTGGATTAGAATGACAGCCACTAAAAAAAAAGAGGACTACAAGTGTTGGAGAGGATGTGTAGGAATGGGAACCCTCATCTATTGCTGGTGGGAATGTAGAAGGTGCAGCCATTGTGTAGAACAATTTGGCAGTTTCTCCAAAACCTACCAACAGATCTGCCATATGATTCAGCAATTCCACTTCTTGGTATATAACCAGAAGTGAAAGCAAGGACATGAACCAATATATGCAGACCGATGTTCATAGCAGCATAATTTACTATTGCCAAAAGTTGGAATCAACCCAAATGCCCATCAACAAATGAATGGATAAACAAAATATGATATATAAATATAATGGAATATTACTCAGCTGTAAGAATAATATAGTGGTAACACACAGGATAACATGGAAGAATCTTGAGGACCTTATGTTGAGTGAAGCAAGCCAGACATTAAAGGACAAATAGTACATGACCTCTCTGATATGAATTAAGCAAATCAAGGAGACACAGAGAGCAAGAGTCCAGAAGACAGTTTTACAGGAAATAGAAAGGGAGAAGAAGGTTTTGAACCAATGCCCATACGGGTGAAATTTATGATAAGGTGGAAATGAGTAGTTGTGCAATGAAGGGATATGACAGGGATGTAGTGATACTATTGCGTTGGCGTTGCAAGTTTGACAGGGGGTAGGGTGGGAAAGGAGCGTCGGATGGTCTGTGGAACAGGGGGGAGGATTGGGGGAGGGAGCAGGTGAATACCTGGGATTGTTGGGTATGTGGTTGAAACTACTATGTTGGGAAAGCTCTTTTGGTAATATGACAAGGAAGGGTTACTGTTTAGGATGTTGGATTGGGGAGCAAACAGGACAGGACACACTGGCTCAGTCTTCCAGACAATGTGTGAGTGATCATTTTGTCATAGTGTGTTGTATCAGTGGGTGGAGATCCACACAATGAGTGGGAATGTGATAGACTCCCATCCTGGGGAGGCGCCAAATATTCTCAAAAAGAAGGGAGGGTGTCTCTTGAGAGCATAGGCGGTTTCTAATAGGGGAGGACAGACAGTATGTCAAGCCCTCAGTGCTGTTGCAAGTAACAATGAATCTTGTACTTCAAGGAGTGAAGCCTGATGGTCGCTGTGGGCCCAGAGGGGATGGGGAGGGAGGAATAGAATAGATGGAAGAGGGGGTATTTATGTTGTAATGGAAGTGTTTTGCATGATCTTTCAATGTTAGATACAAGCCATATTAAATTTCAGCAAAAATTTATAAAAGTGTATGGTCTAAAATGTAAACCATAATATAAACCATTGACTATGGTTAGTAGCTATGTTTCAATTTTTGTACATCAGTTGTAACAAATATACTATCCACACATATAAAGGTTACCAATAAGGGAAGGGGGAAAAGGGGGAAGATACTGGGTATATGGGAGTCCCCTATATTCTTTATGTGACTTTACTGTGACCTAAAACTTCTTTGAAGACAAAATGAAAAAAAGTAAGACAATGTGGAAGAAATGGAAGAAAACATAACTGTACATATGGCACAACAGATATTACAGTAATGTAAGGCAAAATGTCAAAATATTTATTTTTAATATTTTTCATTATTTTTTAATATCCCAAATTTTTTATTTTTTATTTTAATAATTTATAGTTGTTCTAAGTTATTATGTATTTTATTCCTTGCATTTAAAGCTATCACTATTATTTCATTTTCCATTTAATTATATTTGGCAATGTTCTTGGCTTCATCTTTGAAGAAGTTTTGGCCCACAGAAGGGATACAACTGTGCCAGGGGCAAATCATTGGTGTGGGATGTCAGTGATTGGGGATACATGGGGAGAAGTTCATCCGGGCATATATTTAAGATATATAAATGTGTTCAAATGTTCATGGGGCATTGTCACAGTGGGTAGAGATTCAAACAATAGCCAGAAGAGTATTGAATTCCCATCTGGGGGAGCTCTATCACTTTATCTAATGGAACAGCAACAAGCCCCTGAGTACAGGGCCATTGCCTAATGAAGAAGAATGGTCCATTGATGGGCTCTTGATATTGATTACTATGCTTACATGCCATTGTTCTTAAAATTGCAACTTAGCCCAGTGTTGTAGAGTGCCTAAGAATTACTTCCTGAGAGCTTCCATGTTTCTCAAATGTGGCCTCTCTCTAAGCAAACTTAGCATAGATATTCATTACCTTCCCTTCAGTATGGGACATGACTCCCAGAGATGAGCCTCCCTGGCACTGAGGGATTATTACCAATAACCAACTAGCAATACAACTGTAAAAAGACTTTGAACAAAACGGGGAAAAGGAAAACACAAATGAGTTTATATTGCTAAGAGACTTCAAAGTGTGTCAGGAAGTCATTCCAGAGGTACTGCTTATGCAAATCTCAGCAGGTTCGAATAGACTGCCAAAGTAGATACTACACCAAAATAGTTGTGATCCTGAGGGCTTTGGAGACACCCAGGTCCTATTGTCATGGCAGATAGTACCAGAGTTTGGTGCCTTGCCAGTGTGCCCTACTTGGGGTTTTGTGCTCCTGAGTGTGACATAGTTGGATTCAGTTGTGACTTTTCTACACATGCCTCTTCTTTCCCTTCTATTTGAACTTATAGTTGGTGCTGGAGATGGTAGGCATATGCCCTAAATACTTGAATTTTTGGCTGCCCATGTGCCAGCTGGGTCCTGAGTCTCAGCAGAGTTGCAACACCTAATCTCCATTTCATTGGACTCACCAAGGACAACTAACAAGGAGGAAATAAAGGACAAACTCCATAACAAGGAACCAAGAGAGTCTACAAATGCAAGCAGGAGCATCCCATCCATCCGCTGTATGGGATCCAAACAGCCTCTCAAGTACAGGTGGAGTTGGCATCACCTTCCCAGAATCCTCAAGACTGGGAATAAAATATGGAGTAAGGTGGGCTTACTGGTATTCTACTATAGACTTGTGAGTCTAGCAATGAAAAAAATTATATCATTGATGCTGAGACATTGGCCACTGGACCTGCTGAAGGCAGGGGAAGGGAAAAATATGGGGGCATTTTTTGGACCTGGAATTGTCCTGAATGACATTGCAAAGAGAGATAGAGGCCATTATATATCCTGCCATAACCTACAGAATTAAGTGGGAGAGAGTATAAACTACAATGTAAACTATCATCCATCCTCAATGACAATGCTCCAAAATATGTTCATCAATTGCAATGAATATACCACACTAATGAAATAAGTTGTTAATGTGGGGAAAATTGGGAAGTGTAGGTGATGGAGAATATGGGAATCCCTTATATTTTTAATGTAACATTTTATGTAATCTATGTATCCTTTAGAAAAAATATAAATTAAGGAAAAACAAAGTCAATTATTTTTTAGAGCAAGGGTTGACAAACTGTAGCCATGGACTGAATCTGGTCCTTTGCTTAATTTAACTGGAGTTTTATTGAAACATAGCCACAATCATGCTTTGACATATTATCTATGTATGACTTCATGCTACAATGACAGAGTTGAGTAGTTGCAACAGAGATTGTATGGTCCCCCAAACCTAAAATATTTCCATATGCCTGTTACATAAAATGTTTTAGCATCACTGTATTGCAGTAATTAAAAATTAAAAAAAAATCTTGACCTAAAAAATTATTACAAATGCACAGTCAGTGATCAAAACTGTATGGTATTTGCACAATGTCAGACATATTGACCAGTGTAACAGAATTGAGAGATCAAAAATAGACCACATATCTACATCCCACTGATATTTAACAAGGGTGTCATGCTTCCTTAATTAGGAAAAAATAGTCTCTTCAACAATGCTGCAGGGACAACTGGATATACAAAAGAATGAAAGAGGATCGTACCTCAAATCTTATACACAATTTAACTCAAGATGGATCAAAGACCTAAATATAAGAAAAAAGTCCATAAAACTCCCAGAAGGAAATGTAAGGAAACCTCTTCAATATCTTGTGGCTGGCAATGATTTAAGAAATTTTACACCCACAGCACAATCAATGAAAGAAAAATTAGATAAATGGGACCTACCCAAAATTTTTAAAATAATTTGTGCTTAAAAGGAATTTGTAAAGAAAGTGAAAAGGAAATCTATGCAATTGGAAGAAAATATTTGGAAACGACATATTTGATAAAGGTCTATTATCCAGCATATACAAAGAAATCCTAAAACTCAACAATAAAAAGACAACCCAAATTAAAATGGGCCAATGTAATAAACTGACATTTTTAAAAAGATGAAATAAAAATGGCTAAAAAGCACAAGAAAAGATGTCCAACAGCACTGGGTATTAGGGAAATGCAAATCAAAACTAATGAGATATCATTTCACACCTTTTAGACTGGCTATCAAGAAACAGAAATCTAAATAAATTTTGGAGAGGATGTGGAGAAATAGGAACACTCATTCTTTGCTTCTGGGAATGTAGACTACTGCAACCACTGTGGAGGACAGTTTGGTAGATTCTCTTGAACCTAAGTAGGAGTTTCCATATGATCCAGCATTCCCACTATTAAGTTTATACCGTAAAGAACTTAAAACAGGCACATGAACAGATATTTGTGCCCCATTATTCACAGCAGCATTTTCACAATTGCCAGAAGATAGAGGCAACACAAGTGTCCACCAAGAGATGAATGGATAAACTTAATGTGGTATACACATATGATGGAATATAATTCAGCTGTAAGAAGTAATGAAATACTGACACATGCAACAATACAGATGAACCTCAAGGATCTTATGATAAGTAAAATAGTCCATACACAAAATGTCAAGTATTCTATGATATCACTGATAAGTAAATATTATAAGCAAACAGAGGTGGAATTTAGAAGTTAGGTTCCCAGGAGAAACATTGGGAGTAGAGAATGAGAAGCCAACATTTTATCTGTACAAAGTTTTTAAGTACTTTGATTGTAATGCTTTAGAAATGGACGTAGGTGAGGGTAGAGCAACAGTGTACTTGTAAGTAACAGTGATGAGGTAAGTCTGTGAACATAGTTGAAAGGGGAAACTTTGGGGTCTATATGTTGCTAGAAGGAAAATCAGAGGCTAAAACATGTGATTGTATAACACAGTTAACCCTGTGGTGAATGAAGATTGTGGTTAATAAGACAAATATAAGAATATTATCTCAGACCTATAACAAAGATACATCATTTGTACAAGGTATTCATAAGAGGGTGGTGTATGGGGGGTGGGGGGAATGCAACTAAAGTAATATATGGACAATAATTAACAGTAGTAGTTTAACATCCTTGCATCAATTGTAACAAAGTTAGCACATCAATGTTAAATATCAAAAATGGGGGAGCGTTTTGGAATGTTGTATATTTTATTCTTAGAAAAATGTTATAGGCTGCAGAAACAACCAAGTTTCCTTGTCCATTATTCTCTTTCCCTCTGTGACTTTTCTGAAAGTACATATGAAAAATTTTGCCTAAGAACCAAGGCAAGTATATGATCTCTGTTCCAATTCTCATGTAACAGAACCCTGGTAAGAAGGTAAAGATAGGATATTGTCAGGTGTCCTGATTTCTTTGAAATTTACATAGCTAGATACCTCCATGGGATATAAAGGTATCCTGGTTGCCCATAGGTATGTTTTCTGGATAGACAGAGCCCCCCGACAGTAGCTAACAAATATTATTTTTCTCTTAGGGAATTCCTGATCCTTTCTAAAATAAGATGGCAAAAAGCTCTGGATTATACAAGCCTAGCCCAATAAATGAAAACAGACCAACAAGCAAAGCCCTTGATTTTAAGGCATACATTTACAGACCTTATTCAAGTAATAATGAAATTAACCCTAAGTATAATTAATGCCTAAGAGTTGCCTCCTGAAAACCACCTTGTTTCTCAAATATGGCCTCTCTCTGAGGCAAATTGCAAATAAACTCATAACTTCCCTCCCAACATGGGACATAACTCCCAGGGATGAGCCTCCCTAACACCAAGGGATTATTACCATACCTTAATGAGTGATGTATTTGGAGGAAGAACTTAACCAAAAGGGGTAAATGCTAAATAAAATATGGTTTTTATGTCTAAGAGATTTCAAAGTGAGTCGAGATGTCATTCAAGAGGTCACAACTATCCAGCTCTCAGCCAGACTTCACAAACTGCCACAGTAATAAAAACCTGAAACAAAAGTGCTCCTGAGGTCCACAGGGATGTTAAGACACCATAGACAAACCATATGTCCTTATGAAATCAACACCCCCTCAGTAGGCCCTATCTAGGAATATATATAAATCTATTTCCTCAATATAACATAGTATAGTTATTTATAAATTCCTTAATCACAATTTGTGTATACCTTTTATCTGAACCTATTATTTTCAAATTACCTGTTAAGTATAGTCCTCAGAGATCAATAGGCTTCAGGTTGTTCATATGTTTCTCAAGCACTGATATATAACAGATTTGTGGTTAACAGAACAATCACAAATAAAGAGAATCAGACACCAAAACACTGCTAACAAAGAAAAGCCTGGGGCAGATTATTTCACAGATAAACTCTGCCAATCATTGAATACATATTCATTTCAAATCCTACTCAAATGCTTGCAAAAAACTGGAGAGGAAGGAACACTACTTAAATCATTCTATGAGGCCAGCATCATCCTAATACCAAATCCATGTAAAGATACTACAAGAAAAAAATTATAGACCAAATTCTCTTATGAATATTGATGCAAAAATCCTCAACAAAATACTTGAAAATTGAATCCAACATCACATTAAAATTGTACAACTTGATCAAGTGGGTTTTATTCCAGGTATGCAAGTGTTGTTCAACACAAGAAAAGCAATTAACATTATACACTATATTAACAAAACGAAGGTGAAAAACTACATGATCATCACTATTGAAGCAAAAAAGCATTTGACAGAATCCAGCATCCTTTTTTGATAAAAGACTGGAATAAAAGGAAGCTTTCTCAACAC
>JAQZBX010061566.1:0-17079 GCA_029593785.1 Cabassous unicinctus
AAAGAAGCAACATTTTCAAGTGATGAAAGAAGAGAAGGGTCAACCATGAATTTTATATCCAGCAAAATTATCCTTTGTGAATGAAGGAGAAATAAAGGCATTCTCAGGAAAAGGAAAACAAAGGCTTTGACACTAGTAGATATACCATAAAGTTTGGCTAAAGGAAGTTATTCAAACAAAGAAGGAAATGATTTAAAGAAAGAATTTAGAACAAGAAGAAACAATTTTTTAAAAGCAGAAATATGGGTACATACAAGACTTCATGAGTTTTATACAGCACATTTGATGATAGAAACAAAAATTAAACAACCTAAGTGTCCAACAGATGAATGGTGTAGCAGTTTGATATTGTTTATGAATTCCAAAAATAGATATTGGATTATGTTTGTAAACTGGTCTGTTCCTCTGGGCATATTATATTGTATTAGATTCAGGGGTTTCACTCTTACTCAAGTAAATTATGATTAAGGCTTTGATTGGGCCACATCAGTAGGACATTGAGTCCCCACCCCCTTGGTAAGCAGGTACTCACAGAGAAAATGACAAGGCAGAGGAGTTAGTTGGAGTTTTTAATGCAGGAACCCTGGGAAGTAAACACACAGAGTAGCAGATATGTGAGAAAGGAGAGAAGGCTTCATGAAACACTGCAGAGGCCCTGAGAAGAGAAGAGCCATTAGCCTGAGAGTCTACAGCTGGCCTTGTGGAAAGAGCAGAGGAGCTGAGCCTGGAGAGAAATGAGACCCAGGAGAGAGACGAGACTTATCCCAGCCTACAGCTGATATTAGAAGCTGGGACCACCAAGCCTTAAGAGGAAGAGGAAGACTGAACCCTTGCATACATCGGCAGACATCTTGATACAACAAGTCGCAAAAGATTTTGGTGAGGGAAGTAACTTACGCTTTATGGCCTGATAACTGTAAGCTTTACCCCAATAAACACCCTTTATAAAAGCCAACAGATTTCTGGTATTTTACATCAGCACCCCTTCAGCTGACTAATAAGAATGGATAAAGAAAATGTGGTATATACATGCAAAGTAATATTCAGCCATATAAAGGAAAGAAGTTCTGATACATGTGACAACATGGATGAACCTTGATTACATCATGTGGAGTGAAATAAGCTAGATGCAGAAGGACAAATATTATATGATCTCACTGATAGGAAATAATTATAATAATCAAATTCATAGAGTCAGAAACTTGAATATAGGCTACCAGGAGCTGAGGTGGTCATAAGGAGCGGGGAGTTCATGCTTATTTGCTATAGAGTTTCCGTTTGGGGTAATGGAAAATTTTGGTAATTCACAACATTGTGAATGTTAACACCAATGAATTATACATGTGAAAGTGGTTAAAGGGGGGCATTTTACGCTCTATATATGTTACAAGAACCAAAATTTTTTAAAAACCATAACTCTGTACAACAGAAACAATGAATCTTTATATAAAAAATCATCGATGGACTATAGTTAATAGTATAATTATAATATAAATTTATCAATTGTAACAAAATTATCATGAATGAAAAGTGATAATAGGGAAAACTTAGTCTGTGAAGGGAAACTCTGTGCTTTCTGCATGATTCTATAAAAATACAGCTTGTCTAAGGAAAAGCAAAAGAACAGGAAAAATTACAAAACCATCTTATATTCAACACAAATGATATTTAAAAGCAGGAAAGGTACAAGGAGCTAAATGGAAGGGAGGTTTTCTCACTTCACTGAAACAAATAAAGGGTTGATAGAAGTAGACTGTTTATAAATCTCATATGTATACTATAATACCCAGTGTAGCAACTAAAAAAAAAAAAACAACTATACAAAGAGATACTCTTTAAAAATGTCCAGGAACCCTGTATTAGTCAGGATTCTCCAGGGAAACAGAGCTGAAAGGGTATATATAATGTAAATATTAAAGATTTATTTTAGGAATTGGTTCATTTGACTACAGGGATGGTTAAGTCCAAATTCCACAGGGCAGGGCACAAGCTGCAAACTTTGATGAAGGTTTTCAATGAATTCGCCCAGGAGAAGGCGGTTGGCTGAAGTAGAAATGGAAATTCTTCATTCTGACTGCTGAAAAAATTAGTTCTCCTATTAAGGCCTTCAAATTGATTTTAGATGTAATCAATCATAGAGGCAATTGACTTACTGATTATTTAAATCCACAAAATATCCTCATATTAACAATGAGGCTAGCACTTGCTTGACCAAACAACTGGACACCATAACCTAGCCAAGTTGACATGTGAACTTAATCACACACCCACAGTAAGGCAAGAGAGGAGACACAGAGGAATGAGAAATAGAGGATAAAAACAAAATGCAAATAATAAAAGGGCAGACTTAAAGGTTAACATACCAATAATTACCTTAAATGTAAATTGTCTAAGTGTACTAATAAAAAGATAGAGATTGGCAGAGTGCATTTAAAACACAACCCAACTATATGTTGATTGTAAGAAATTCATGTCAAATTCAATGATACAGGCAGGTTGAAAGTAAAAGGATGGAAAAAGATATGCCATGGAAACATTACTCAAAACAGAATAGGAATGGTTATAGTAACACATGATAAGGTAGATTTCTGAGCAAAGAGAATTAATAGAGACAAGAGGGACATTACATAATGACAAAATGATCAACCCACCAGGAAGACAGACATAATGATCTTAAATGTGTATGGACCAAATAAGATAGCTGCAAAATACATGAAGTGAAGCAAAAACTGTTAGAGCTGAAAGGAGAAATAGATACAAATCTACAATTATAGTCAAAATTTTTAATAACCCTCATCAACAACTTCTAGAACTATTAGAAAAAAAATAGCAAGAGTATAGAAGATATGAACAAAACAATCAACCAGTAAGTTCTGATTGACTTATATAAAAAACTCCATACAATAGCAGCAGAATATACTTTTTTTTTTTTTAAGTTCCTATGGAACATTCTCAATGTTAGACCATATCCTGGGTCATAAAACAAACCTCAAAAAATGTAAAAGACATTTGACAAAATCCAACATAATTTCTTGATAAAAATACCTAGAATGGGAGGAATAGAAACTTCCTCAACATGATAAAGGGCATGCACAAAAAGCCACAGCTAAGATCATACTCAATGATGAAAGACTGAAAGCTTTCCCTCTAAGACAGACAAGAAGACAAGGATTCCCACTGTCATGACTGCTATTCAGCATTGTACTGGAAGTTCTAACCAGAGCAGTCAGGAAAGAAAAAAATGAACAAAATGCATCCACATAGGAAAGGAAGAAATAAAATTTTTACTAGTTGCAGATGACAAGGTCCTATATAGGCTTTCTGCCTAGAGGGGCCCACATCAAATCTTGGTGTGTATATCTGTCTTTCTCTCCCATTTCTCAGCAAGCTCTGTTCTTTCCTCCATTTCCCAAATAAATTCTTTTTACTGGCCTAACTTTAAAAAAAAAATCCTATATAAAGTCCAGAAATATCTACAACATAGTTAATAGAACAATTAAATGAATTCAGCAAAGCAGTGGGATACAAGATCAACATTCAGAATTTTTTTTTTTTACTTTAAATAACATATACAAGAGAACTGTTCCATATTTGACCCAAAAAATCCACTAATAAATGGAAGCCCAGTTTTTTTTGTGATGCTGAAAATGGGAATTTGTTTCATTTAAGATGCTGCTGCTCAGGAAACACACGATGGCCATTTAGAGATGCTGAGTTAGCCATGCTTCCACACATGCTCCCCACCCCACTGCCCAGGCAAAAGCCCTAGTGCCCACTTAGGACTGATTACCCCTGGTGCAGCCCCACCATTGGCGTTTCTCTTAAGGGAAAGAGCTTGGGGTAGACAATCATAAACATGGGCTCACTACACCGGTGACAGTGCCCGAGAGGGCAGTGCAGCAGCTCCAGGAGACTTCTGGGTAGTGAGATTGGAGACAGAAAGTTCAAATCTTTTAGAAGCCTGTGGTAGGTGTGATACTGGCTCCGCATGGCTAGCTCTTGCAGAGGCAGGACATGGTCCTTCTCTGTCCCAATGGACTTAACCTCTGCTGGGAGGAAAACAGTGAGTTGCCCTGATGAAAAGGAAAGCAGCTTCACCTCTGAAACTTGAATGGGAGCACCACAGCCACTGCACCCGATGACTTTATTGTACAGATAGGATGGCAAGCCTTTCAGGTGAACATTGTTATCCACATACACATATTGAAGTTCTCGGAATCGACCTAAATCAAGTGGCAAGAATGTGAGACGGTTTCCAGCCATGGAGAGCTCATTGAGATTGGGAAGCTGGCAGAGGTGACGCGTTACACACCACAGACGATTTCGGTCCACAGTTAGGTACTGCAGAGAAAGGCACAAGTGAAGCCTCTCGGGTAAAGTTAGCAAACGATTGGTAGAAATGTCTAGTGTCTGCAGCTCCTTCAAATCGCCAACCTCTGGAGGTAGGAATTGTAGTTGGTTGTTAGCTAATCGAAGATGACGTAAAGCTCTCAGACGACCAATTTCTGGGCAAACAATTTCTAAGGCATTGTCACTAAGATCCAGACACTGGAGTTTTGCAAGGGATCCGATGGCTTCCGGAACTACTACTATGTTATTTGAATGAAGGTACAGTTCCACAAGGTTTGGAAGCTTCTGAGCAAGGTTTTCTGGCAAGGTTGTAAGGGAGTTCCTTTTCATATATAGTCTCTCCAAGTACTGCAGTCCCTCATCTTTCAGTAACTCCAATGGGAAATGGTGCAGATTCCTCGGTGCTGGCAGAGCCAGCACTCCAGGCAACATTCAGAATTTAGTAGCGTTTCTATTCACTAATAATGAGCAATCTGAGGAGGAAATCAAGAAAAAAATCTACTTTCAAGAGGAAGTAAAACAATCAAATATCTAGGAATAAATTTAATGAAACGTACAAAGTACTTGTACACAGGAAACTACAAAACCTGGCAAAAAGAAATCAAAGAAGCCCTAAATAAATAGGATATTCCATGTTCATGAATTGGAGGACTAAAATATTGTTAAGCTGTCAATTCCACCCCAAATTATTTCCACATACAATGCAAGCCCAATCAAAATATCAAGAGCCTATTTTGCAGAAACAGAAAATATGAATTATCAAATTTATATTTGAAAATACAAATATATCAAATTCGGAAAGACAAGGGGCCTCAAACAGACAAAACTATCTTGAACAAGAGGAATTAAGTTGGATGACTCCAATATCCTGACTTTATAGCTTATTACAAAGCTAAAGTGGTCAAAGCAGCATGAAACTCTCACAATGATAGATATACTGAACAATGGAATGGATCTGAATGTTCAGAAATAGACCCTCATATTTAAGGACAATTCATTTTGTACAAGGTTGCCAAATCCACTCAATTGGGAAAGAATAGTCTCTTCAAAATTGCTGCTGGGAGAACTGGCTATTCATATGCAAAAGAATGAAAGATGACCGCGACATCACATTTCAAAGGTTTGGAAATGCATGGTGGTGATGGTAGCATGTTCTTTCCTGTATAATTAACAGCACTGAATTATATAGGTGAATGTTAAGAGGGGAAACCACAGGTCATATATATTACTACAATAAAAATGAAATAATACATAGGACTATATAGCACAGTGAACCTTTTTGTAGATGATGGACTATAGTTATTGGTACAAGAATATTGACAATAGTTAATAGTACTATTTTTTTCTTATTTTAAAAGGAGCATTACATAAATGTTACATAAAAAATATGGGTGATTCCCATATACCCCAACCCTCCCGCTCCTGCACTTTTCCCCGTTAACATCTTTCATTAGTGTGCTACATTTGTTACAATTGATGAATACATATTGAAGAACTGTTACTAAGTGTAGTCTATAGTTTATGTTATGTTTTACATTTTGCACCACACAATTATATAGGTTTAGACAAAATGTATAATGGCTTGTATATGTCATTAAAATATCCTGCAGAACTATTTTAATCTCAAAAATAATAGGATCTGAAGACCATGTGTAAGAAAATTATAAATTTGTCTAAATCTGATTCACTGGGGGAGATGTACTATTTTATTAATATTTCTCTAATTGGAACAAAGTTAGCAACTGTGTAAAATGTAGTAAATTTTAAAAAAAGTACTCTCATCAGTTGCAACAAATATTCTACACCAGTGCACCATGTTGATGATGGGGTGGTGTTTGGGAATCCTTCATTTTATGTAGGATTGTTCTGTAAACCCACAAATCTCTAATAAAAACATTTATTAAAAAAAATTAGAAACTATAAAGTATCACTATGAGAAATAAAAAAGTACCTAAATGAAAAACTAGAGTACCTAGATGAATGGAGAGATATATCTTTTTCATGGGTCAGAAGTCTTGATGCTATGTCATTTTACTCTGAATTAATGTATAAATTAAACTGTTGCATTGATATTTTTTGTAGAAATTGACAAGTTTATTTCAAAATTCACAAGGAAAGGCAAGAGAACTAGAATAGTTTGTGGTGAGAATTAAATGAGAAAATGCATATGAAGCTAGACACCGGTCACTGGACACTTTGTCCAGTGCTAGGCACTGGACAAAGGGTCTAGCACTTATATTAAAAGAAGATGTTCAATAAATATCATAATTAAAAGGTTGCATCTTAATAGCCTTACAATTTTGCATTTTTCACACTTGAATGAGTATAAAACCCAGGGATCTTTTTTAAATGTTGATTCTGAATCAGTAGGTCTATGGTGTGGCCCGAGACTGTGCATTTCTAACAATTTAGAATTGAATGCACATTTTTAAAAATTTGGAATAAATTCAGTTTTTCTATTTTTTTACTTTATACTTTCCAAAATGTACATAACTATTTATTTTTGAATAAAAAAAATTTTTTTTCTAAGAAATTAGTACCAAGCACATCCGTTGTCCCAGATATGTTAAAATGTAGAAAAAACAACCTAAATATCAACTGTCATAAAATTGGACTCCAATAATCCATTGCCACTTTCAGGGCAGGTGTCCTGGCAGTGGCGTCGAGTTTGCAGGAGTTGGAACCATGGAAAGTCAGTAAAGCAGAAGAAGTGGCCCATTTGGATGGTGGGAAGTCGTAGGAATGAGCAGAGGCTTTGTGGGGATGACTGTCATTGGTGGAGGCTTGTGGTCAAGTCCCAGGCCAGGCCTTTGTGTTTCTGGGCAGAGGCAGACAGTTGGTGGGTGCCCTCGAAGCTGGTGTTGCCTGGCAACCCCTCACTGTGTTATGGAACCCTGAGTGTTTAGATTCTGACTAGCTCCGTCAAGGCAGTGTCAAGTGGAGGACACTTGGTGGGATAGTCTGACCATGCTGGATGCTTTTCTTGGAGTGGACCATGTAGTTCTTTGATCCACAGTGATGTCATCCTGGCTTGGTGGCCTCGGCTCCAGCTTGGGCCAATCTCTGGGTTGAGTGAGGGGCAGCCTGGCTTCCCTCACTGGACAGAAGTCAAACATTACAAAGGGTAAGCTGATGGAGGGCATGGAGGATGTGGAAGTAGCGTTACCTAATTCTAGGAGAGAGGAAATTGAAACCATTCATTCAATCTTAAGATCAGAGAATGGGAGACTTAAAAATTGTACAGATCTAGAAGAGAAGCATGAAGCATCAGAGCATCAAGTAAAGCAGCAATCTACAGATTACCAAAATCTATTACAACAGAAACAGGTAGAGTTATCAGCCATCTTAAAGCAGGGCAGAAGGTGCTACAGGATCAGTTGCAGAAGCTGCAGTCAGCCAATCAGCCAGTACACTCAGGAGGTGACCATGTATCAGCAACCACTTCTTCACCTTCATTCAGTTATGGTATGAGTCATAATGTTTCAACTTTCCACAGTGATACCATGGACGTTGGTGATATTATTTGGTCGCAACAAGAAATAAACAGATTGTCAAATGAAGTTTCAAGACTTGAGTCTGAAGTTGGCCATTGGAGGCATACTGCTCAGACACAAGGAACTAATCGCTTTGATCAAAGTGAAATCTGCAAACTGCAATATACTATAAAGGAGCTTAAACAGAACCTAAGTCAGGACATTGATGACCATCAACATGAAATGTCAGGGCTCCAGGAGGAATTAGATAAATGTATTCATACCTTAAGGAAAAATGAAATTTTGCAACAAACCCTAGAGGAAAAAGACAGAAGTCTTGCATCCATGAAAGAAGAAAACAATCATCTGAAAGAAGAACTGGAATTACTCAGGGAACAGCAAAGTTGAGTTGTACTTGTGGCTGAGCCCCAAACTCTAGATATTATCATGGAACTGGAATCTGAGGTATCTCAACTGAGGATAATAAAGGGTGATCTTGAAGAGGAAATAAAACATCATCAAAAGACAACTGCAGATCAAAACCAGAGTAAGATGCAAACTACTTCAGACTTTACAGGAGCAGAAAAAGGAAATGGATGAGTTTAAATATAAGCATGAGCAAATGAATGCCACACATACCCAGCTTCTTTTAAAGAAAGATGAGGAAATTAGGAATTTGCAAAAACCTATTGAACAAGTCAGCACCCAGATGCATGAAAAAAGGGAATTCAAACAGAATTTTGGTATTTGTGTGGAAACAAAAGTTTTACCACAAATCTCCTCTGGACCATCACTTGTTCCACAGTTAGCAGAATCTCTTGGTATATACCAAGTGAGTCTTCTAAATTGCTTCATCAAGAGTTAGAAGAGTTAAGAAAATCATAGCAGGAAAAAGATGCAACAATTAGAACTCTATAGAAAATAATCACTGATTATCTGATTCCATTGCTGCCACTTCAGAGCTAGACAGAAAAGAACATGAACAAAATGACCCAAAAATTGAGCAGATAAAGGAAAAACAAGATGTTTTACAAAAGTTAATTAATGAAAAAATCCTCTTAATTGTAGCTAAAAGTGATGATTACTTGCTATAAATGAAAATTTCACTTAAAATGTGAATGAAAATGAACTTTTGAGGCAGGCAGTGATAAACCTGAAGGACAGAACATTAATTTTAGGAATGGACATTAGTAAACTAAAAGAGGAAAAAGAAAAAATAGTAGAAACACCTAGGGTAAAGGAAACAGTATATCAAGCATTACAAGAGACTAACATGATGTTTTCTATGATGCTGTGAGAAAGGGAGTTTGAATGCCAGGCAATGAAGGAGAAGGCTCTTGCTTTTGAGAAACTATTGAAAGAAAAAGAACAGGGCAAGCTTGGGGAGTTAAATCAGCTTTTAAATGCAGTTAAGTCCATGCAGGAGAAGGCAGCAATGTTTCAAAAGGAGCGAGATGAAGTCGTGTTGGCCCTGAAACAGAAACAAATGGAAAACAGTGCCCTACAAAATGAGGTACAATATTTATGCAACAAAGAATTACTCTTAAACCAGGAACTAGAGAGATTGCATAACCATCGTTTAGAATCAGAAGACTCTTATACTCGTGAAACTTTGGCTGCAGAAGATAGGGAGACTAATCTAAGAAAGAAAGTCACAGTACTGGAAGAGAGGCTCTTTCATCCTCTAATGCAATGAAGAATGCAAGTCATTAAGCCAGTTTGAAGGTAGCATCATTGTAAACTGAATACAGCCTCCACGCACAGGGATGAAACTGCACATCAGCTTTCCATCTCACAAGAACAAGTAAAGCAGTATGCTCTATCACTAGCCAACCTGCAGATGGTACTAGAGCATTTCCAACAAGAGGAAAAAGCTATGTATTCTGCTGAACTAGAAAAGCAAAATCAACTCATAGGTGAATGGAAGACAAAGCCAGAAAATCTGGAAGGAAGACTTGCCTCATTACAGGAACATTTGGATGACGAGAATGCTGCATTGGACTCAGCATCAAGACTTACAGAACAGTTAGATTTGAAGGAAGAACAAATTGAAAAACTTAAAAAACAAAATGAGTTCCAACAAGAAATGCTGGATGATGTACAAAAGAAATTGATGAATTTAGTAAACAGCACAGAAGGAAAAGTGAACAAAGTCCTAATGAGAAACCTCTTCATTAGATATTTTCACACACCAAAAAACAACCATCATGAGGTGTTAAGATTAATAGGAAGCATCCTGCGTATCAAAAAGGAGGAAACAGAAGAGTTGTTCACTGAAAGTTAGGGTGGAGTTACTAGATGGATGAGTGGTTGGCTTGGTGGAGGATCAAAAAGTGTTCCCACCACACCTCTGAAACTGAATCAACAGCCTCTGCTTAAAAGTTCTTTTTCAGAACTTTTTGTTAAATTTCTAGAAACAGAATCTCATCCATCTCTACCACCACCGAAGATTTCTGTTCATGATATGAAACTTCAAGATTCACCAGGAAGAACAAAACTAGCCACAAACGTACCACCATGTATTAAAGATACAGCAGGGTCCAGAACCAGTAGAAGAGCAGATGGGAATCCATTCTTAGCACCCTGTTCTGCAGCTGTGCCTCTTCTCAACCTTGCTGGACTTGGAACTGACAAGCCTGGGAATCTTCTTTTGAAACCCATTTCAGATGTGTTGCCCACATTTACACATTTGCTGTGTTACCTGGCAACAGCACTGAAGTTGTATTGAAAGACTTTTTAAAACAACAGGTGATTCTCAAGGCAGAAAAAACATAGTACTTTGAAACCAGCAAACCAACCTTGAACATTATATGTATATATTTTATTACAATGTAGCCTTTTGGAACATGTCATGTTTTGTATGTAGTTGTAATTTCCTATTTTTAATTTTAAAAATCCTTAACACTTTTAAAAATTGCAGATGTCATAGAAAAAGTGTTTGCTACATAATCTGCTTTTTTCTTCTCTGATTTGAATCCATTTAAACTAAAACATTTCTCTTTTATCATAATTTACAAAAAGAAATAGGAAATGCAAATAGCAATATATCAGGTCTTTATTTTCTTTTCTGATTTTATAAGACACAAGCCTAGTTGCCCACAGCTGAGCTCCAGGAGTCAGTAGATTCCGGAGGGGAACACAAGGATCCTGGCAGAGATAGGCAGCCACCTTCACCATGTGGCAGGACCTGAAGATCACCAGTACCTGACATTGGTGAGAAAGCATCTCTGCTGGTGCACTGATTTGGACGTTTCACAGCCTCAGAATTGTAAGTTTTTATGCCAAATAAATCTCTATTATGATTTACTTGGTTTAACTAAATGTGTCAGGAAGAATTCATGAGTATTCTGTGCACTGGGCCTGGCACCCACTGCAAGACAAGGGTGATGACATCCAAGTTACAGGTCAGGGAGGACAGATGGGGAGAGTGTGATGGTAAGGAGGGGTTACTTGCAGGGTCCAGTGTTCCCTCTCCTAGGAACACTCCACATCACCTCTTTCACTCTGATGGATATATATTCAGTAACTTGATGGAAGCCCATGCAAGCGGCTGTAAGAATCTGCTTCTGAAACTGCTCCTTCCGGAATTAGCACTGGGATCCCCAAACCCATGATCCTTCCTGTCTTTCCTGACCCTGCACTCCTGTGCTCCCCACCCCCTGGGCCCCATCCCAGTGACTCCATGGCCACTGCCACCACCTGCTCCATCAAGACACCTTCTGCTTTGGCTCCAGGAAGATATGACTGTCTTGTTTACATCATACCCCTTGTCTGCTCATCAGTACCTCCATAGCCTCTCAATCCCCTTCCCCCATTCCATGCCCCACCACTTTGAAGTCCACCCATGGTCATCTCACCCATTTCCCCATATCCAGAAAATCCATTCCCAGAGCCCATAGCTAACACACTAGAACCTGCTTTATAAATTGGATCTATGGCTCAAGTTGTTCTTCTGTCTCTACCCCATCTGCTTGTGGGAAACCTATGCCTGACTCAGGAGGTTCAGCTCACCCAACTTCACAGCCTTTAAGCCCTTCCTATTTTATACAGTGATACATGCAAAATGATGGGATTGATATATTTAAACTATTCCATTTCTTCCCTTCATCACACCAAATGGGTTTTTCTCATTTATTATTAATATTTTTATTATTTGTGTAAGTACTAATTCTAAGTGGTGACAACATTAAAATAAATTATGTTTTACAAAGGAGTAATATCACTGATCTACAATGACCAATTAATCTAAAGGTTTTGGAATTTCTGGTTGGTATTGATCTATAGCTCTTCTGATCACATTTTATATATATACACAGAGAGATACAGAAATAGAGAATGAGTTCAAGGGTCCAGTATCTGTGCATGTGCAGGTATGCAGACTAAGTGAGTTCCTCTCTCTTGGGAAAATGCTGAAATCACATGAAATCTACTTTGCAGCACAAAGTAGAGAGGAACTCAATAAAAAAAAAAAAAAAGTCATATGTACTCCATGGGATGGTGAAAAGCTGAGTGCCCTTCCCAGGAAAATCTCATGAACCTGAAGCCCTACAAGAGAAACACCTGGGATCTGAGGCCTCAGTAGTTATAAAGATAGAAGGCAAAGGCAATGAGGGAGGAAGTTTGAGACCAGAACCAGGTCTGCCCTTCAGGGAGCCCAGGAGGGGGCTGGACTGAGTGGGATCGGGACCAACAAGCATTAGCTTTTCCCAGGAACAGGAACAGGGGGGCAGGGAAGGGGCTTCCTGCCAGGGTCCTGGGCTTCCTCTCTCATTTCACCTCCCCAGCTTCAAGTTTCTGGCTCCTTTCTTAACTCTGAAAATCACATTATATTTTTAGAGAAGATGCCCATCAGATGTGGGCAGAGCCTAGATTGTCACTGAGGAAGAGGGAAGAGGCCATGCCTTTCCTTTTTGCCATTGTTCTGTGCCCTGGGAGACTCAGCACAGCCCCTAGTGCCTTTCCTCATCTGACTTAGAAGAGACCTGAGGGAGATGACTTAACACAGAGTTTAATGGGATTCGGGAGGGAATGAAGAGAAGTTATACAAGTTAAAATAGTGAAGTGATAAATACTTTCTAATATTGGCTCTGTGATGGTGATGCATATCAGTAAATAAAATGAATACCTCTGAATTTTACACTTGAAATGTTTGACCTTTAAGTATAATTCAACAAAACTAGTTAAAAAGGGAGATCAAATGTTGCCTGAGGAAAAGGGAAAGGGTTGGAGGCATGATTTATACAGGTAGAAGAGAAAAATTTAGGGCATTCATTATCCAGTTTGTAGTAATGGTTATATGCTACATTACTGTTTTTTATTTCAATAAATTATTCACTAGAAGAGGAAGAGATTTTAAATAATTTTATACTCTAGTTCTGACAAAGGGAGGGGTTGATTAGAAGATGAAAGCTCTCTTCCACTTCTGGTGTTCTCAGGATTAATTCCAATATCCTGAAGTTAGCTTGAGCCATTTACCTGAAGTTTCTACATGGCACTGACCGTGGTCAAGGTGTGGACATTTTTTTCCAAAAATTTTCTGAAAATTATACCTATGAGGTTTATTAATCAATCATTTTCTATTATCTGGTGGTGTTTTACCCAAAATTTTCTTTGCATTCTCTATATTTTCCCTATTTATAACCTCTTAAGTACAGTTTTTCTCTTTTTCATGCAAAATATTTGTTGTAGGGTTCCATTGACTCCTTTTATCCTATTGATTATGACACTACATTTTCAGCACCTAAATTTGATACTGAACCACTGGGAAGGAATGTGTTTAATCCAACACTCCATTTCCAGAACTAAACATGTTGCACTCTGCTGTTGTACAACCCAAAGTTATTTTGTAAAGATTGGTTCTGAGAATGAAAGCATACCCAGGTAATTTCACTGTAAATAATTCCCAAAAGGCTTGAAGAAGGTAAAGATTTGAAGTTGAAGTAATACAATGCTAGACAGACTATTTTTGACACAATCCCACCATTCAAATAAAATGTCATGCATTTATTCAGAAACATTTTTTCTTTAGTTTCTTCTAGGTAGAAACATGGAATACCTTGATGGAACCAGTGACAAAATGACTACCCAACAAAATGCCTTTGTGTATTATCACTGATGATTGCCTCAAAACTTCTTCATTCTGGTAGCATTATTACTGGTTCAAATCTTATAAAATATTAGCAGTCGTGATAAATATTTATATAGTTTTTCTTAAGAAAGGTGGTTTGATATCACACAGTCACTTTTCCATTGCTATAGTGGTATTTTTCACACCCTTAAACTTCCTATATGCTACAATTTTAATAACAGTGAAGGCATCCTTCAATGGAGAGGTATAGCTAGTCTAAGGAATTTTCAGGTGTTAGGCAACCTAATCATGGTATGTACTCAGCGGAGGAGAGCAGAGTTAGTCCTGTGGGACAAGGAGGACTTAAAGCATGAAGATCACCTCAGAAAATTATTTCTAAGTGACTTCTACAAAATCTCAGCTGAATCATCTCCATTGAGGGACAATAAACCATTGACCAAATAGATAGACCCTGGAGAGCTGAATTAAATGGTACTTGGGCTGGTTCAGGGACATTGTGATTAGAAACATTCTATCCATGTCTCTTTTCTCAATTTGAAAGTAAAAGATGCACATTAAATACTGAAGCATCAGCACCATTCACGTTCACCTTGAAGGTGTCTGTCTGACTGGAGCTTCCTTTACTGGCACATCTTGGATGAAAACATGATTCCTATCTCAAATAACAGACCCATGTTTCTGGATTTCTCTTGAAATCACTGCTTCTCCCTCTCTCTACCAAGGATCTCTGGACCTGTGATTGTCAATGACGTCCCAGTGGAGGGCATGGATTTAGCCAATGGTGAGACCATGGTCTCAGCTTGTAGATCTTCCTAATAGGCCTTAGGAAGAATAGTGCTGTGTAATCAAAGCACTATTTCATTACACAGCACTCCACAGCTGGATATCTATCCCCCTGGTGACCTTGTGAATCAGCATGTCCTCCAAGGGCACAATTTCCAGTCCTGCTATCCTCTCTCAATGCTCTGTGCTTTGTCCTCCTCCCCAAGGTAAGTCTGTACACCATGCTCTTCCACCTTTAAGAGAATGTATTTGTCATTCTAGAAATCACTGCCATGATCAAGAACCTTTATATATCCTTCAGGTCTTTACTCAGATTCTGGTCCAGTTTGTCCAAGAAAATTATGTTCTCATGCCCCAAGCAACAGAATAATTAGTAGAATTGTTTCATGCTTTTTAAGGCAACTACAAAATGTTTATCTGATAGCCCCATGGTCACTAGTGTAAATTTCTGGCTCACCCCATGCAGCTATGCCCCTCTGTCACTCTCCTATCTCACAGCCTTCTTTCCCAGGCTTGCATGATTATCACATGGCTGCAGATATTGTCCTTGATTCCCAAACTCTGCCATCAAAGTGGGAGACTTCAGTTTCCCAAGATATCTGCCCCTATATCTTTTTCCTTTTAATCAATTAATATTATTGAATAACCATTTTACAATATTCTGCATTCAAGTTCATCAGTTCTAGATACTGCTATGATGTACTCAAGTTTCAAGCTCACAACATAATTTTTACTGTTATTACCTCTGTGTGAACATACATATATACACTTGTATATATTATAAAATTGTATATGTATAATGTGGGCTTTTCTCTCCTCCTGAATATGCCTGAAAGTGTGAATAGAACTTATAATTACTATCTCTGTGAAGGTATTTCTCTAAGCTCAAGTCTGAGAATTCCCTGACTAAATTGTGACCACCCACCATCATGTAGAGGCCCATATTCTCAGGGAAAGGAGGAAATGGTTAATCCTGGCATGGACAGAGGTGTATCATCCAAGGACCTTGTTTTCTTCCCTCTGTCTCATGTGGCATCAAGGAACAGGCCCATGCACTTACTTAAAAAGCCTTATATATTATGATTCTACACATAGGCCATTAAATTTATACCATGTTTGTTACATACACACATACACACATGTGTAGTCCTTTAAAAATGTATAATAGATATAAAAGATAAAAATAGCAGAATAATGATGTATGATTTTTCATCCAAAGTACATTCATGATACCATTTATATTTAATTTAGACATTTCTTTTAATATTTCAAGCATGTATCAATCATTCACTGGTATATTAATTTTCCCTAAAATAATCAATTTTTAAAATACAAATATAATGACAAACTCTGTCATAGGGTACTGTGATGCAGGTAGATGGGCAGAAAGATTGTGTCACACTCCTCATCCATGCTACACAGCCACAGGTTTCTGAAGGCTGAGCTTAACTGACAGTCCTCACAGAGGTGCCAGAAAGACCTACTCAGAGATGTGTATGTGGGAAGTCCAGCATGCCTCCAGCTGCCTGCACCTTGCCCTGCTTGACCTGTGGGAAATGGCTTTCTCATCAGTGTGACTTGTGCTTGAGGAATGAGAGTTCCTCTTACTGGTAGTAAAGACCCAAGTGCACCTTTAGGGCCAAGCACAAAGACAGGAACACCTTCCAGAACAGGCTTTTAGACTGTCAGGCATTCTGAATCCCAGCTTCCTGGGGAGAGGATGGGATATAAGGTAGATGGACAGTGCTGGGAACACCATCCAAGTGTCCCAGTCCTCCTCCCAGGCAATGCTTAGCTTATAGTATACTTCTCCCGCTTTCCTAGTATACACTGTATATTTTTCCCATTTTCCCTCCCTAAGGTACATTGGTTTTCCACCAGTGTCCTCATCTTTTTTTTGAGTCCTTCACCTGTCTTTCACTGAGAAATAATCTCAGTGAAGAGAAGGCAAAAATTAGAGGAAATATTAAGTAACCAGGACATGCCTAATTCAAATACCAAAGTGCTTTTTATTCTCAATCTCTCCAAGATTCTCAAGTGAAGGAATCATTTCAAAGGAAAGATCAAATCCAGGGAACAGCTCTAAGACACATATTTAAGACCATAGAAAAAATAAGAAAATGTGCTTTATGTGTCTTAAGTGCATGGATAACAGATTTTTCCACTAACATAAATTATTTTTATGAGTGTTCTAGAGAATATCACTCAAAGACTGAGAGGAATCCTGTGGAAAGGGCTTTACTTTCCAGATTTGTGGCTAAGGTTTTGGTAACATACAGGGCATACCACTGTGAGTCACACAAAATCTACAAATATTGTATGATAATTACAGTAGTAGAAAAACTCTGATTCAAGTTAGACATTTGTTAGACAAGTTTAACTTTT
>JAQZBX010061567.1:0-17070 GCA_029593785.1 Cabassous unicinctus
TAATTGTCTTTTCCATTTCTTTAAAAATTGCTGGTGGAATTTTTGTCAGGATTGGATTGAATCTGTATACCAACTTGGATAGAATTGACATCTTAGTGATAAGATTCCAATTCATGAACATGGAATGTTCTTCCATTTACTTAGGTCTTTTAAAATTTATTTTAGCAATGCATTGTAGTTTTCTGAATACAAGTGCTTTATGCCCTTAGTTAGGTTTATTCCTAAATATTTGATTATTTTAGTCATTATTATAAATGGAATTTTTTCCTCACTTCCACCTTAGATTGTGCATTACTAGTGTATAGAAATACTACTGATTTTTGCAAATTAATCTTGTATCCTGCCACTCTGCTGAAATCGTTTATTAGCTATAGCAACTTTGTTGTTGGTTTTTGGGGACTTTCTAGGTATAGGATCATATCATCTGTGAATAGTGAAAGTTGTACGTCTTCCTTTCCTATTTGGATGCCTTTTATTTCTTTTTCTTGCCTGATTGCTCTATCTAGAACCTCTAGCATGATATTGAACAACAGTGGTGACAGTGGGCGTTCTTGTCTTGTTTCTAATCTCAAGGGGAAAGCTTTCAGTCTTTCACCATTGAGTATAATGTTAGCTGTGGGTTTTTCATATATGGCCTTTATCATGTTGAGAAAGTTTCCTTCAATTCCTATCTTTTGTAGTATTTTTATCAAGAAAGGATGCTGTATTTTGTCAAATGCCTTTTCTATGTCAATCGATAGGATCATGTGATTTTTCTTCTTTGACTTATTAATGTGGTATAGTATGCTGATTGATTTCCTTGTGTTGAACCACCCTTGCATGCCTGGTATAAAACCTACTTGATCATGAGGACTAATTCTTTTTATGTGTTGTTGGATTCAATTAGCAAGTATTTTGTTAAGATTTTTGTGTCCATATTCATTAGGGAAAAGGGTCTGTAATTTTCTTTTTTCATAATATCTTTATCTGGCTTAGGTATTAGGTGATATTGGCTTCATAGAATAAGTTGGGTAGTGTTCCTTATTGTTCAATTTTTGGGAGAGTTTGAGTAAGATTGGTATTAAATCTTTGAATGCCTGGTAGAACTCACCAGTGAAACCATCTGGTCCTGGCTTTTCATTTTGGGGAGTTGTTTGATGACTGTTTAATCTCCTTACTTGTGACTGGTTTGTTGAGGTTTTCTATTTCTTCTAGGGTCAGTGTAGGTTGTTCGTATGTTCCTAGGAATTTTTCCATTTCATCTACATTGTCTATTTTGTTGGTGTACAGTTGTTCATAGTATCCTCTTATGATCTCTTTTATTTCTGTGGGGTCAGTAGTAAAGTCCCTGTTGTCATTTTTTATTTTATTTATTTGCATCTTCTTTCATTTTTCTTTGTCAGTCTAGCTAAAGGTTTGTCAATTTTGTTAATCTTCTCAAAGCACCAATTTTTGGGAGTTTAATCCATTAACATTCAATGTTAATACTGTAAAGGCAGTTCTTACTTCACCCATTTTGACCTTTGGTTTTATCCGTCAAATTTTATTTTCACCACTCTTTTGACACTTTTAGTTCTTTTACTGATATAATCTTCATTTCTAGACTCTCTTCTAACCTCTCTCTCTCCCATATTTTCTTTTCAGGCTGTAGCACTCCTTTTAGTATTTCTTGCAAAGCTGGTCTCTTGGTTACACACTCTCTCAGTTTCTGTTTTTCTGTGAATATTCTAAACTCACCTCCATTTTTGAAAGACAATCTTGCTGGATATGATTCTTGGCTGGCAGTTTTTACCTTGTAGTATCTTAAATATATCATACTACTGTATGATATACATGTATATTGCCTCCATGGCTTCTGATGAGAAATCGGCATTTAATCTTATTGGTTATCCCTTGTATGTGATGCATCGCTTTTCTCTTGCTGCTTTCAGAATTTTCTCTTTGTCTTTGGCATTTGAAATTCTGACCAGTATGTGTCTTGGAATAGGTCTATTTGGATTTATTCAGATGGGATTATGTTGTGCTTTTTGTACATGGATATCTATGTCCTTCAATAGGGTTGGGACATTTCCTACCACTATTTCTCCAAATATTCCTTCTGCCACCTTTTCCTTCTCTTCTCCTTCTGGGACACCCATGAAACATATGTTTGCACATCACTTGCCATCATTTTGCTCCCCAAGACCCTGTTCAATTTTTTCCATTCTTTTCTTCATCTGTTCACTTTCAGAGGCCATGTCTTCAAGCTTACCAATCCTTTCTTCTGCCTCCTCAATTCTGCTGTTATATGCCTCCAGTGTATTTTTTATTTCACTTATTGTGCTTTTAATTCCCATAAGATTGGCTATTTTTCTATGTATGCTTTCAAATTATTTTTTGTGCTCACATAGTGTCTTCTTAATATCCTCAATCTCTTTAGCCATCTCATTGAATTTATTAAGGAGATTTGTTTGAGCATCTATGATTAGTTGTCTCAATTAACTTTATGTCATCTGGAGACTTATCTTGTCCCTTTGACTGGGCCATATCTTCCTGTTCCTTGGAATGGATTGTAATTTTTGTTGGTGTCTTGGCATCTGGCCTACTAGATGTATTTATTCTTTATGCAGTTTCTCTCTTTAGTTTAGGGCTTTCTTGCCCTTTCTCCCTTGCTGGTTGTGGACTAGGAGCCAAGGATGTATATGGTACTGTAAGCTGTAGAGGCTGAAACTGCCCACATTGCCCCAGGAACCAATGAAGCTCCTCCCTTCTTTCTGCCCTGCTAGGGGGAGGGACTGAGCTGCAGCCATGTGCAAGCTGTGCAGACTAAAGAATGTAGTTGCCCAGAGAGATTGATGAAGCTTCATACCCCTTCCTCCACTGCCTGGGTTGGGATGGAACTGCAGGTGTGGTCAGCAAACTAAGCCCTGTGGGTCAAAACTGACCACAGTTGACCAGGTAGACTCACATAGCTCTGGCCCTCCCTCCTCCTCTGCCAAGGGTGGGGGGGATGGACCCTCCAGAGTGCCCAACAATCTAATCTGTATGGGCCAGAACTGCCTGTAGTTTCCCTGAGAGAATGAAGGAGTACTGTCCTTTCTGCCTTTTAAGGGGTGAAAATGGAACCACAGGTGCTCAATAAACTAGTCCACGCAGGCCAAATCACCTGCTGTTGCCCAGAGAGGCTGAGGGAACACAGCTCCCCTCTTGTCCTATTGGGGGGTAGGGATGCTGCTATAGGTGTCTAAGTATCCAATTTGTGTGGGCTGGAAGTGCCTGCCCACAGAGAGGATGAGGAAATATCCGCCCCCTCCTATCCTATGCAGGGGAGGGGCAGCATGGATGAAATCGAAGGTTTTCAACAAACCAGTCCATGCGGGCCCATAGCAACTGCAAATGCCCGGCTATCCTGTCTCTATTGGCCGAAAGCACCTGTAGTTGTCCGGAGAGGTTGGTTGCAATCTGATCTGGGTAGAAAGAAGCCTGTTTCCTTTACTTTGATTTTCAATCAACCCCGCTTCCCCTCATGCCAGGGGCAGAGTTAAAATGGTGGCAATTGGCCTCTTTCTGATTTGGACAGTTTCAAACTTTAGCTGTCCTCAGGATTACACTATAGCCAGTCAAATTTACTAATCAGTAGCTGAAGTCAGTGCCCAATTGTCTCTTCCTCCCCCGTTTTTGGGAAATGGAGTTTCCAACTCCAGCCATGGAATAGCTCCCAAGGTAGCTTGTGCTTCTAGTGGAGGATGGGCACCAGCCTCCACAGCATGGAGTGCTCTACTCATGAATCTTCACTGCAGATGGGCAGTCTCCTTTGTTCATTCTTTCAAGATATTGCGGGATGCTTTTTTGGTCTCTTGGGCCCCCCAAACAGGTGCTTTAGATAGCTCTGGCTGATTACTAAGTGCCCTGTAGGACGAGCTGACTCTTGGAGCTCCTCATTCTGACACCATCTTGCCCCTCCCCCGTGATTTGATTTTCAGTTCCCAGAAATTTCTTTTTTTAAAGCTGCTGTTTTTTCTGCAGCATAAACAATTTTGTCCCAGTTCTGACACTTGAGCAGCACTTCTTACCCTGCCTTCAGGCAGTATTCCAGGGATGTACTTGGGACAATGATGGGCTTATCAATGTGCTCTGGATGTCACATAAAAGATAAAATTGTATTGACCTTTGCAACTGCCTCTGTCAATGCAATAGAGAAAATAAAAGAATTCCCACCCCTCTTTATTTCTTGTTGACTTCAGTACCCATGGACCTTTGTTGGAACAATCCTGCATTACTGATTTGTCCATTTCTGAATGTGCATTTATTTTTGATTCAAATGAAACTATTGCTTGGTGTACACATTGTAAATATGATTTTTTAAAAAGTATGTTTTAATTTCTGTAATTTCATGAAGTGTAGCAGATACAGTGTATTGATATTCAACATTTAATCCAACTGCCTTCTAAAATGCCATCTGTACTGCAGGGGCTGGAAAACTAAAACTATTTCCCAGGCACTATTGCAGCTAGGGTCTCAGATATGAATGTGGTCCAGCCATTCAGAGTTACTCACAAGGGTTTGGGAAGGCAGCATTGAGACCCAGCCCACATTTCTGTTCTTTGCACTCTCAAGCACAGGCAGGGACAGTTATTGACCCTCATGTCTGATCACTGGCCTTCTGTGTGTTGAGAGGCAGCTGTGGGCCAGCCATTTTGTTGGTGTGGCTTCTAGCTGGCATTGGTGGTTCTGGCTGTAACACTTAAAGAGACTTCTAATCATGGCGGCTTCCTGGTGAAGATGTGGTATTGTGTTGCGGGAGTTAGGAGGTAGAGCAGTGCCTTCCTATTTTGGCACGGAGCTCCCTTGGTGGCAGGTTCTGCAGCACAGTTTTGAGAGTCATCCTGGCAAGGTTAAATCTCGAGCCTGTTTCTTCAGCTCTCTCATTGATTCTGTAAGCCATTTAAAACCTTATAAAAGGTTTTTTTTTCTGCTTAAACTAGCTAGAATGGATTCTGTTCTCTGCAACTGAACCCTGGATGATACACCATGGCAGTAGTTATTTACAATACTGAATACAGCTTCTGATTGGAAAGATTGTAAGATAAGAGAAACAGCTGTATAACAAGAGTGGCATGTTTTAAACTTTTTCTTGGCAGCTGCAGCTATGTAGGAAGCAAATCACGACTCTGGCCACTTTGGGTGCATATACAACTTTCTGTGACAGGACCACCAACAGGATTTTGGGGAGTGATGGGAGGCAAAGCTCTGCAAGCCCTAACTGTCACATTAAACTTGAACTTATCCTAGAACTCAACCCTAAACACGTAATCCTGCTGGTTGAATTCTTCTGCCATAACATTTCTCATGATGAGTGGCCTCTTCCCTGACTTCCCATTCTCTCTTCTTCTCCTCCCTTCTTTACCAGGAACATATACTCCCCTGCCACACACACACAAGGGAGAAGTCCATTTGTAAGGAAACAATGTGCTATAAACAACAAACTAAAGTTTCAAAGGAGCAAGATCTACAAGTGTAGCCACTGTGGAAAGCAGTATGGCTATTCCTCTAAAAGTTAAATATAGAATTAATATCCAACCCAGCAAGTTCACTCCTAGGTATATACCCAAAGAAATTGAAAGCGGAGACTTAAACAGATATTTGTACACCATTGTTCATAGCATCATTATTCACAATAGCCAAAAGGTGGAAAGAACGCATATGTCCATAAACAGATGAATGGCTAAACAAAACGTGTCATATACACACAATGGAATATTATTAGACTGTAAAAAGGATGAAGTTCTGAGACATGCTGCAACATGGATGAACCTGGAAAAGATGATGCTGAGTGAAACAAGCAAGGCATATGTGGTAGACTGAATTAGGTACCCCTTTAAAAGGCATGTTCTTAATCTTAATCTGCACTCCTGTGGGTGTGAAACCATTTGTAAATAGGACCTTTTGAAGATGTTATTTTTAGTTAAGGCGTAGTCCAACCAAATGCCCATTACTTCCCAGCTCATTTTCTCACTGGGGCTCCTTTCATCTGGGGATGGTGCAGAGGCATCCACAGTTGGGAAGTGCTCCCCAAGGAAGAGGAGTCTGGTGGAGGGAAGGGGTGACGATGACCATCAGTCCAGACCCACCATGCAGTTTCCCGGAGTACTTGATCACCCTGCGTGGCAAGGTCTCCCCGCTAAGGAGGGGTGGGCAAAGTCAAGGCACAGCCCTGGGTTGCCCGAATACGGTCACGTGATACTTAGGAAATAGCCGATTCCCTGGCAGCATGAAGGCCTATTCCTTTTTCTTTAGCATTATCTTCTGTTAGATTTTATTATATTGGTCTTTTCCCCCCTCCAAGCTCTCATTTCAGCTGTAAATTAAAGTGCTTATGGATGAATGTTTGTTTATATATGTCAAGTTGCCATGCCTTTGGATCCAAATATGTGCATTTGAGGCAGAAGACTATGTTTGCTTTTTAAACTAACTGGAACTGCCAAATACTCTCTCCCTAGATTATGGAAAGTTGCCTTAAGAGTTTACACAAGAAAAAACTGTGTCAATTATAACAGGGAGGGAGGGAGAGGAAGAGAGAGAGAGAGAGAGAGAGAGAGAGAACACTGAATAATCCTTTGACAAGTCTGAGTGTGACACAAGATTCTCTTTCTTCTTAGCAATTCTGTGCCTCATTTCTAATAATTTTAGGGTCTGCTATGTCTCTTGCTATGAGTATTAGCATCAGCAGCTTTCAAAATGACTTACCATTTAACCCCTCCAGAAATCTTAAGACATTCTTTTCTTCCTCAAATTTCCCATCTGTAAGCCTTCTAATTCTCCTTCCAGCTTCCATCTGTAAAGTTAATACAATCCAATAAGAAAATAATGTGCTCTGGAGACGTTGACATGCTCAGAGCCATTTTATCCTGCCCTCAAGCCTGGAAAGTTTGAATTTTCCTTGGGATAAAAAAAAAAGTAAGAAATAATAGAATAATTCACTGTACTGTAACAATTAAATCCAGCAATTTAATATTGTGCATTGGTAAATATAATGCTTGTAACAACCAAAAACCTCCCATGTATTGACAGACAAAAACAAAGTTATAAATCTAAACCTTCTATTCTGAACCACATTCCTAAATGTAAATAAGCACCCAAGCATGCTGCTACATATCTTTACAGAAGCAATTACAAACAAGCCTTATCAGTTGCTGCTAAGTCACCAACACACACAATGCTTATCTGGTATGCCCTCTACTGGAAAGAGTACACAAGGCAGGTTGCATTATTTCCAATTAATTTTTGGCATCATCAGTCCGCATCTGCTTTAGGAATGCAAGGCGTGAAATTTATAGTAGCAGATTTAATATTCCATCCAGCCAAAATTATTTCGTTACAAGGACTTACCTTTGGTGGAATATTTAGGGTTATTATTATTATTTTAAAATATATTGCTTGCTTCTCCCTTTTTCTGACCCACCATCCAAACTCTCAAGCTGTCATCTAACTTAGTATATAGCAGGAATAATTTCATGCCAAGTAAAATGTGTTTCATTTCACATCTTCTAAGAGTAATTACTTAACATAATGCCACTTAAAATGTATTTCTATCTGCAAATGCTAATGAACCCACAAAAATCTGAATCATCTTTTGAAAGAATTAGGGTATTAAAGGGGGCTTTGCCTCTATTTCCTCTTCTCCCACAGTGGCTGCCCAGACCAGAGGCCAGATCCTGCGGTCTTCAAACTAGGTGTGAGCCCAGTGGCTTGGAGGAGGATTTAATCCCATAGACCTTTCTTGAGTCTTCCCAAGATACTGGAAACAGAGCCTCGGGGCTCTTTGGGGATGCCCAGTCCTCACTCAGGTCCCATAGACGGCCACTAGGAGGGGTCTCTGTCCCAGGGCCACCGGGAGCCTCCTACCTGAACAGGCGGCTAGTGGCAGGCTTTGGCCTTTGGCCTCAGAGTTTATCTGTTTGATCACTGATGCACCCAAGCAATGAAGATCACAGTCCTACCTATTGCACATCTTGAGGCCTAAAACAGTCAGCAAAGAACAAGGAGTAAGAGGAAAATGGAAACTTGGCTTTTCATTAAAAAAAAAAAAAGTATTATTTTGAAATCATTTTAGATTTACAGGAAAGTTGCAAAAACAGTACAGAGTTCCTGGATACTCTATTTTACCTGATTTCATCTAACTTAACATCATACTTATAACCACGGGACAATGATCAAAGCCAAGAAATGAACTTTAGTACAATACTAGTAACTACACTAAAGGTTTTAATTTGGATTACACAAATTTTTCTACTAATATCTTTTTTTCTGGTCCAGGATCTGACCCCAGACCCTGCATTCCATTTAGTTTCCAAGTCTCCCTAATCTCCTCCAATCTGGGATGTTTCTCACTTTTTCCTTGTCTTTCACGACCTTGACAATTTGAAGAGTATGGACCAGGTGTTTTGTAGATTGTCCCTCCATTTGAGAAATGTTCAATGTTTTCTCATGATTAAATTGAGATTATGAAATTTGGCAAGATTACTTCAGAAGCAGCGAGTCCTTCTCATTGCTTTAAGGAAGCAGTACTTGTTTTTCCAGCACTGCAGGAGCATGTGCCAAGGACCTGAATGAAGTCAGCACACTTTTGTAGGAACATGGGTTTGGGTCTAAGAAAAGTTAGGCACCCAGTCTACGGGCAACTGACATGCGTCTGTGACCTGCTTTCTCTGCTTCTATAGGTGGCAGTGGGAGAAGGGAGAATATTTCTAGATACTAGACAGCACTAGTATTTTCTTAATCCAATGCTATTGAGATCAGTAGAAGGATGAGGGGTAGGTAGCCAAGGAAGGCAAAGTATCATGGATGTTGGCATGGTGGTGGGGTATGGAGAGAGGTGAACCAACATGACATTGTGGATAAAATGGCAATTTTGTGGTCCAATGCAGTAGGTTCAACAGGGCTCCAGAGAACTCAAGAATGAGATGTAAGAGGTGGGAAACTAGTTAATTTGTGTTGAGGGGATGATGATAAACATTTCTCAATCGGCATTTTTAACAATGGAAAGGAGATTTGATTTCCTCAGTTGGGTAAGTTGGTGCAGTGGTGAAAAATGATCATTGGGTGGATTTTTAGACTTGTTTGTTGACTTTTCCCCCCTTTAGAATGAAAGCTGTAGAGGACATGGCCCTTTTGTCAGTCTGGTTCCGCTCTAAACCTAGGGTCCAGGTCTGGCACATTGGAGGAGCTGAAAAATATTTATTAATTAAATTAATAAAAAATAAATGAAGGCGTAGAGTACTCATTTGCCAAACATACTCCTGATCATGTCACTCGGAAATCTACAACTCCATCCTCCAGCAGGGTTTTGAAAACCCAGCAGTGGTCCTGAGGACTCCAAGCTTTCTTCCCATGTCAGTCCTGTAAGTGCGTGGGAGAGCTAAGCTGCGAGGAGGCTGTTCTTTGGAAATCCCAGGGACCAACAGAATCTATCATTATTTGGAGGAACGCAGAAGTGGGCAAAATCTAAGTTCGGGAGAGGAGGCAAGGAGTAGTAATGTTGAAGCCTCCTTCAGGTTGGGCCATAATTTGGTGGAGCCAGAAGAAGGAAGGAGAGATGGCGATGGGAGTGGGGACATGAATGAATTGGAGACAAATGGATTTTACTCCTTTGTGTATGGGGTTGCGTGTGCAGATGGAGACGTTATTTCCCTTGTTGATGGAAGCAATTTCATTTCTTCAACTGCTCAGTGCTTCTTGGTTACTCCCTTAAAACTGCCAGTTATCCATATAATTTAAACAACATATTATTTATAAGTATTGTTGTAATTTAAATTGTGTTATTTAAATGTTTTCTAGATGCATATTTAGTGAGAACTTTTAAATACACATAAGAAAGAAGCAAAACAGCAGCAGGCTTTACAGGTTTATTTTACTCAGGTATATAAAGTAGACAAGAACTGGTTTTACTGGCACACTAATGAAAACAGACAATACTATGAGCATTTGGTATGTAGCAGACACTGTTTGATGCACTTTATATATACTAACGCATTCAATCCTTGTGAACACACCATGAATAAGTCTATTATTTCCCATTTTACAGAAAGGGAAAGCAAGGCACACAGAACTTAAGAAACTGGTTGCCAGCATACAGCTAGTAAGTAACAGACCTGGGAGTCGAGCTCTAACTACTTTACTATACAGTTCCTCTAGAGTGATCCAGAAAAGGTCTGTGCTTTCTGGAACAGTTTGCAACCTGGGAATATGAATGGAAATGTTGGGAAGGACTAGTTTTCTGCTCTTTGCTCTTTAATGAACAAAATGAATATACCAGGCGCACATCCTTGTGTGGGCTTCTTCACTCAGGCAGTAAGAACTATAGTTGTCCCCCTGGCTTCAGGAGGCTACAGTGAGTTCCTGCAGGAGGGAGTGCTCTGGTATAGAAGGCAGTAAGGGGAGAGATGAAGGTGTTTGTTAAGGTTTTTATTTAACCCAGGAGCTCTATAAGGAAAAAAGTAACACAGAATCTCTATCTTACCAAAATTTCAAGCAGGACACCTAATTATGTTTCACATGACAGTTATGGGATATGGTGGGATTGCTTTAAAAAAGAGTTCCAGTTTTGTTTGACTCTTGCATAGGTTCATACATTTACTTTGTACAAATTAGCTCACAGTATTCAACAAGTTGAGGCTCTGTAAATTCACTATTCCTTTGCTAGTAAGAGAACAAGTAAGGGGAAAAGTACTCTCATATAAATGCTGACCCTGTTCATCTTCATGAAATGCACGAAGCGTACATAGCATGGCTTCTGTGGTCACATCAGAAAGGGGCTTTGTCTCATGAGTGGCACCAAATTTATTTACCTCCAACTCTGACATGAAATGCAGGAAATTTAGTTGATTTCAAATCACTGAAGCCATTTAAAGATAACAGATCTCACCAGTGATTAGTAGTTATAATAATTGTTGTTGTTATCATTATATGTTTTTATACATCATGCATATGACTTAAGAGCCTAACTGGGAAGAAATTATTATCATCTAAACTCTTAATTGGTCAGGTTCATAATTAGGAAATTGGCCACTCAGATCTTCAAAGAGGCCTCTGCTCTTCTGTTAAAGTTTAATAGCATGGCTGAACCAAACAGAACAATCATGAACATCTGCACTAAATGGTCTCAGTTTTGGGGAGGCAAAGTCTAATTGCTAACTCAATGAACAGTCCAGTGGACCTAGGACATATTTCCTTCTGCAGAATATAGAACTATAATGGTGTTTTGAACTCTGCTTGGAAGGAGGAAGCAATATACAAACTAGTGCAGCATTTTTCAAATGGAGTTTTCAGCAGCTGATTCAGCTGGATCGTAATTCATGCTTATAAGTTCCTGGATTTCAAAATGACCTTGTTCTTCTCACACTAAAACCCTTTAATTTGGGTATATATTCTTAAGTTTAAACTGGGTAGGGGAATTCTCCATCAAGAGCTAGGTTACAACTGGCCCTGCCTAAAAGAGAAGGGAAAAAATCAGAAATGACATCCAAGAGGGTTAGAGGAGGGATAGAAAGAAGTTCATTTCCTGCAGTTCTTGATTTCACACACCATTTATCTGTAGAGAATTATCACAATTTTCATATGGCTGCATTATTTGGGGACTTTAATGAGACATGGTGTTGATGGTAGAATGTGGGTGGTTTCATTTAATTATGGTGGAAGAGGAAAAAGTATACCAAATTGAGCTGAGAAGCTCATGTTCTAGTCCCAGATCTGCCACTACCCAGTTGTGTGACATTAATCAAGTCACTTTAGTACAGGCCTTAGGTTCTTCATTTATAAAACTGTATTAGCTGTGCTGGTTGTACTAGATGATCCTTTAATATCCTTTTTTTATTCAATAAATTTTGTTTTCTGTTTAGTTTAGAATCATCTCCTTATCTTGCTTTTTTTTCTGCAGCTAAACTGGAAATTTGAAGTTTTTCTCCTAAAAAATGAAATGATGTTAATGATTTGCATGTCACTCTTGCACAGGGGCCATGCAATAAAATGTGTCGTTCCAATCTTAGTATGTGTGCTGCTGACATGAACACCCTTACCGTCCTCTTTGGCATGAAAATTCAACATAGCTGGATAAGTTCTCCAAAATCAATGACTTTCAAATTTATTTTTGCATGTGACCCACAATAGAAATACATTTTATATTGTGACCCAGTACACACATTTATAGATTTATATGTAAATGTTCTTTCATGTACATGTGCTAATATATGTTAAATATGTGATTTGTGTTAATATACAATACAAATATACACACACATAACTGAAATGAAACTGAAACGAAAGTTTCATGAAGCAATACTAACCTTTGTTACCTCAGGTGCACTATGATATATTTATTCTGTTTCATTAAAAATATGCTGGTCAATTCCCTCCAAAGTGACCTCATGACCCACAGTTGGACGATCACTGTAACGAGGCATAATCCTGCACTTGGAGGAAGTGCCTCCAGCTGAATACAGGTGGCTGTGTAGCTAACAGCCAAAGTTCTCATCTTTGAAAGAAAACTTAGCCGGGTAGATATCAGTCCACATATTGAATAAATAATCTGTAGTTTTAGTGAAAAAATAATGACAAAAACAACCGCTAAGTACAAGTATTCACCATCAGTGAACTGCACTATTTTAAGCTCTGCAGAACTGAACTGTGTTTTTTCCTTCTTCTGTAAGCAAAACTTTTAAAAAACTTCCTCTCACTTGCTAGACTATCTTTTAATTCTTCAAAGGGACCCTGGTTTTCTGATAAACAGATCATCTTCTGCTTATAAACGACCCCTTTTAAAGCTTCTGCAGCTTTTACTATAGTATTTTAAGAGTTCTTTATTTTTTACAGTAATTTTTAACAGCACCACTAATAATAAAACAATTATACATGTTTTCCATCTGTTTTCAAAATAAGAAGATTCTAGCTCTTGAATCTTTTATTACCCTCTCCCCCAGAATTCTCTCTCAGTTTTTGTGTTCAGGTTTTGGAATGCAGGGTATCATAGGGATTTCTTGCATCTTAGATGATGCTGGATGAATCCTGTAGGTTCCATAATACCGTAATCCAGGGATGAGTTTTAATCACACACACTTTTGCATATAACCATAGATGTTAGGTTATTTCCAATGGTTCAGCCATCTTGTGAATATTTCATTCAGGTGAAAGAAATCTCAAAATATCTTCTTTTAAAAGGTTACATCGCAAAATAACCTGTTTCGAGGTAAAACTTCTAAATAGACGATTATGCTTTTTAAAAAAAATCATAATCTGCTTATTAAAGTATGAAGATTGCACTCCATTTCCATCTCTTGCACTTTTCTTCCCAATACTACACTATACCAGATTTGTGAAAGCGTTAAATATTAGATTTGGATTATTTCTCTTTATTTTTTATTAAATCTTAATTTAACAGCATTACTCTCATCTAATGGCAACTGTTTATGAAAACACTTGAATGCTCTGTGAAGTTGGATCACTGGGATATGAATATGGTCCAATTATTTGTCTTTCTGTTCTTGACCTCTATCTTGAAACTTTCTCTGCCTTATCAACTCAAATTTCCAAAAAAAAAAAAAAAAAAATCATAATACCTGTATTACTGAAAATTAACCATCACAAATAACACTCTGGATCTGCAGAAAAGATCCAGATAACTCCACTTACCAGGCAACAATTCCTAGATTCACATTTACAGTTTTGGAAACACTACCCAGCCCTCCCTCCCACTTTTTCCCCAATATGACATAAGTTAAAGTTTCCAGTACATAAAATTTCCACCAAATATATGTTACTTTGTTGAAAAACATCAGGGTTTTTTTGTTTTTTTTTTTTAAGAAAAAACCCTTACTCAAGGTATGTTCCCATTAGCTTACTTTCCTATATCTAGTTAAGCACACTGTGCTGTTCCTGGAGATTTGTTTTTTTATATCATCCACGCTGATCCAAATCAAACAGACCTTTAGAGGGTACTGACAATGACGTCTTCATTCAATATGATCACTTCTAAAGCTTTAGCTCCTTGTTTGCTCTGTAATGCTGTGCCAAGATCTTGGCCTTTACATGTTCCCAGAATTCCCTGGAAGCATTACTTATTTGTGAGTAATAGCTTTAGAATGGTTTTGCATACACACACACACACACACACACACACACACACAAACTGAGGATGAACAAAGCAGTGTGAATCTCCTACTGAGTTGAAAGTTTTTTCTTTACTTCACCATAGGACTTGGAACTAGTTTTAAGTAATACCCTACATTGGTGCATTTATAAAGCATACCAGAATTAAACAAAGTTAAAAGATTTGCTGTGACAGGATCCTAATTTTTTTTCAATCTGGGGCATTAAGATTTTTTCCTGAATATTAAACATTTTTATTTTTTTACTTTTTTTTTCTTTTAGGAGGTATTGGGGTTTGAATCCAGGACCTCGCACATGGAAAGCAGGTGCTCAACCGTTGAACTACATCCACTCCCCAATGAGAGTTGTTTTTTTCGTTTGTTTGCTTGTTTTTTGTTTTTAGGAGGTACCGGGGATCGAACCTGGGACCTCATACATGGGAAGCAGATGCTCAACTGCTTGAGAGCTACATCTGCTCCCCAATATTAAACATTTTTAAACTCTGAGGGATATTGGTGATTAAAGACTCATATTGCTTAACTTTCAAAATGTAACTTAAAAAACTACACTTCATATACTAGCTTAAAGACAAAGAAACTAGCAGAATCATTAAATAATGTTAACAGTCAAAATGGGCTTTCTTTAAATATCAGAAAGGCTAAATAGCATGGTTCTATGATCAGGAAATATTAAGAATATGGGTGGAAATAATATTTCATGATTTCTACTTGAAAATTTCAAAATAGTTGATGAGTAACTGATTCCCTTTGATTTTGGCTGCATTTTGAGTAAATGAACATAAGCATTTTGATCAGATGGGTTCTTTTAAAAAACAAAGAGAAAAGGAAAGTCAACACCAAGAACCAAGCACACCTCCCATCAGAGGGAATAGGAAGAGGGAGTTGAGCACGGTTGGTGGTTTGTTAGAGAACATGGAAACCACAAATCCCCTTCTCCACTTGCCCTCCGGTGGATGCCAGCCTCTGTGCCAGGGCAAAAGGGCACTGAAGCATGTGAAGAGGCAGACAGTTTTGCTGGCTCCCATTTGCTCCTCAGGCCAAAGTCCAGGCAGAAGTTGGCCTTGTGGGGTTCCTGTAGTCCTGCCAACCCATTACACCCCTGAGACACTGCTAGGAGAAGGCTGGCCAAATCTTGCACGAGAAGTCACCTCCTTCCCATTGTTCACATTGTCTTCAATGTTGGGGAGTGAGACTGAAGGAAACCCCTTCTGTCAGATTTTATGGTGTTTGTGAACTAGCCAAGGAAAGTCAGAGAATGAAAAAGAAAGCAACATGTTTAATCTCACGCAATAGAAAAAATTCTTCAATGAAGTTCACCTGGGAATGAAGCCCAACATCCCTCATTTTCAGCTCAGTTTAATATTTTTTCATTTACCAATGGTTTTTTGAAATTTAAATAATTATGATCCTATCTACTTGTGGCCATTATTTCAGTGCTTTGCCAAAGAGAGAGTGGTCCAAAGCCATGGTTGCACAAACATAGAATAATCTATGCACCATTTGGCAATAATCAATACACAAAGCATATTCAGGCATATATGTAACTCAACAGCATAGATACAAAATTAAAAAGGAGGCATTCTCAAAAAAAGGACATCATTTACCAATCTTAAGAGTATAAACAGGAAATATTACCTTTAATAAGATTCTTTAAAGAGCACATGTATATGTATTCAGATGAATATTCACATCCATTTACATATATGTTCAGAAATGAACATGTTCATCTCACACAGGCATGCAATCTCTTTTCTGAACCAATAAAGACAAAGAATTTCCAGGAAAGTTTATTTTGAAAAATTTTATTGTCTTTTTTTTTTTTAGAAAAGTGAAAATCATAATTCTCCATGATTTCTTTCAAATGGATAAACTTAGACAAATTTATTAATGCTTCCTTCAATTTTTACACCACACTGAACTCCAACAGGTTTTTGTTTTAAGGTAAACCAGGTTTTTGGTTCTTCCCTGTGGAGAAGTTACTTTCAAGTCAGTGAAAGTTCTTGGCCCATGATTAAAAGTCTTTGCCAATTAGTACTCAACAACTTCAATTCATTTTTTTCTGGTTCAAGATGAGTAGGAGCCTAATAAGGCTGTGATAAAAGGGCAAAAGGCACTGAGAGCCAAAAGCGGATTAATGAGCTCCTCCATTTATTTGTCTTCCTAACAGCTGAACTGTTACAACTATTGACACTCTTCAAAAGGTTCCGCTCTGAACCCTGTCCAGGCACTGCAGGCTCCAATGGACATCTTCAAATCCAGAGAATGGAGGGGCAAGAGCTTCCCCTGTGTGATGCCAAAACCAACAAAGCCCCACGGATCAGGTAATGAAACTTCAGCTTTTCCCCCTTTGAGATTTATTTACTGGCAGCTGACAAGGGGCAAATTCAGCTCGAATTGTGCAGTCAAGGCCCTGTCAAGCTTTTAGAGGCACCCTTGTCTAGAAGCACCTTCATGACTGGCATTTCACTCAAAAGCCCTCGGCACTGGTCCTTAACAGCTTATGACATCACAAAGGACACTCCAGACAGATGCCTACATGGCATCCTGCAGCATTTTAAAAGAGAATTAGTGGTTTTAATTATGGTCGTAGTATGAAAGGGAACCATGCAAGCTCCACAGGAGACCTTTGATCAGACCCTTTTGCTAGTACAATGCCACGGAACTGTGACTATTCCTGGTAAGGGGCCTTTTCTTGCTGAATGACTCACCAGTGATCTTTGAATGCAGACAAGCTTCTAGCCCTCCCTCTTCATTAGTGAGCATTTCTATACAGGGGCCTATATAGTGCTTGGAGTCTAGGAGCTATACAATTGGGGGGAAAAGAATCCCTACAGATTCTGGCCTCTACTTAGGAAGTGCTGAAGGACTCTGAGTGACTTTATTCATTAAAACAGGTTGCTATTAATTAACTGTCATAATAAAATAAAGAACTATTATTTGCATTTCTTACTCT
>JAQZBX010061568.1:0-17078 GCA_029593785.1 Cabassous unicinctus
AAGGGTGAAGATAAAAAGCTAGTCACAACATAACCATAATCAAATTTAAGTTCAGTTTAAGATTACCATTACTATAGCAAGATTACACAAGGGTGAGGTTAGACCTGAAGTAATCATAAACAAAGGAAATTATTTTTAAAAGGTAGATCAACAGTGTAGAGGTCAAGATGATTTTTGCATATGTGGGAATAATTCCCCCATATTAACTATATTTCTATCACTACAGTGAATGATAGCAATTGCCACCATGTTAGCCAAATATTACAGCCACCTCATATTATTTTTGTAAACAATTAAAATGACACAGGATTTGAATTGCATGCACACTATAATTAAGCAGCAATTAAGAGTGAGTTATTGAATAAAGATTTGAGAACATTTTGAACAAATTTATAAATTACAAAGTCAGGGATAAATGTGGTGTTTTATTTAGAAATTCTTTGAGGCAATAGATTATTCAGCCTAAAAGGTGGGCTCATGAGGCTGAGTTATGAGAAATAGTGGGAAAAAAAATGTACTGATTCTAGATTTAAGAGAATTTGAAAAGTTTGGCACAGGATTTACAGAGAAATCAGCGGTTACCACATTGTTAGAAGGAAAAATATTTCACATGAGAATAATATGATTCTTAATATATTCATTAGAATGGTAGTTCTAACTAGGGGGAAACTAAAAGCAAAAGGATAATTTGATTTGCAAATACAGTGTAGTAGTATGACGGGAAGAAAAAATATATAACAAGGATTAATATCAAATAGAAGACATTATTTTCAGACTTTATTGTTGAATTTTACCACTTCAAACTTGTCTAATATCTGGATTCATGGCTTTTAAAATATGTGGATCCAAATTTGCTTGTAAACCATGAAATAATGGGCAAGTTAATTTTGGAGTTTTAATTTGTCCATATTTAAAATAAAATTACTAATATTTACTTTTTACCTTTTTGGTTGCTTATGAGTCTCAAATGTCATGGAGCAAGTAATTAGTGAATTCTACAAGTAATGTTAGTCAATTTCAAAATTACCTTTATTTTTGTTTCCTGCAACTAAGAATTAACTTTTTTGGGATTCTAGGATAATAGCACAACATAGTCACCCCAGCGAAGCACTGAACTCAACTCTATTATGCATGATGGAGTTTTTTTCAGGTGTGTACTTTAGGTTCCAACTAAAATACAGATATAGCCATGGATAACAAGAGAATATTTCCCCTTTGAAGGCAAGTAAATGCTGATCTGCAGTTGTAGCCTCATTTTTGAGTTGCACATAAGATCCATAATTGATGCTACTCTACACCTGAGGACCTGAGACATTTAAAATAAATATCGCAGAATCCTAGAACTGTTATCACCTTCCCCAGCATACAGCTTATTTGATCTGTCTTTAGGAGAGAATGATGTTTTATCCTGAACATGTATGCATGTTCATTGATGACTTTACTTAAAGACGAAATAGTTTATTAGTGATATTTCAATAGGAGACCGCTCATCACAGATACAACATTACCACAGTAGACCAAGACATTAGAAAAGAGTCAGTAACTAAAAGAAAATTCAAACGTGACAAAGACCCTGGTTTATACAAAACTGTGCCATGAATAACGGAATGGTCTCAAGGAGTTTCACAGTTTCTCTCTCTCTTGCTTGCTCTCTCTCTCTCGTTCATATCCCAATTCAATGAGACAAAGCACAGAATGGGAATTATATGATATTATAGATTTAAAAAATAAAGTCAAGGAATTTTCAATATTTAATATATTGATTTAATTCTGTAAGACTGTTTTGGATATCATGTGCCTTTGAACAGCTGTTCATGCCAAAGTTAAATAAGTTAATATCAAGTACAATTAAATATTTATTAATATTGAAAAATTTCTAAGATACTATGTTACTGAAAAATGTAAATTTATCATATAAAGTCAGTTAAGTTACATCTAATAGCAGGATGCAGCAATGATTAAGCAAATGAGCTCTGGAATCAGATTATATTTATTTAAATGAAGGCTTTACCTTACTGTTTGTGTGTTTTGGAATGCATTCCTTAATTCTCTCTCAAGCTTGGTTGATTATATATAAAAAGGAGAGGCTAAAGAACTTAATTTCTGAAAAATTTATGAAGGTTAAATGAATAATCTATTGTGAAATGCTAAATTCAGTACAATAAATCCACATTATTTAATAATATCAAACATTCTATTTATTGGTGTTAAGTAAAATTATAAGGACAAATTCTGGGATACTTACATTTATTTTCCTAAATTAGGAAGTCATGATACAAAGAGGACATTTAAATTTCATTTTGAAATGTTTCAAATAGAGATTAATTAGAAACTGAAATTATGAACAGAAAGATTGGCACAATAAAAAGAATTATAGATCTAGAAATACCTATAGAAAGGAGTAGTATGCAGGAGAACATTATTCCAAAAAAATATGTAATAGCATTAATCACAATAAAAGAGGACATAAAAATTAAGGTAATTTGGCTATCATTTATCAATGAATGTGTTCAACTTCTTTCATTATTTTTTTGCAGACAAGAGAATTTTTTCGATAGGAAAGAAACCATCTTTCTTGTAGTGTCCCTGAAGGCTTGTTTTACTTGCTTATTTCTCAGAGTGTAAATGAAGGGGTTTAAGAGGGGGCAACTGAACTATTGAGCAGTGCTACACCTTTATTTAAATCCACCCTTTCTTGTGCATTAGGCTTAATGTACACGAAGCTACAGCTACCACAAGAAATGACACGGACAATCGTGTGAGAAGAACAGGTAGAAAATGCTTCTTTCCTTTTCTGTGCAGATGGGAATTTCAAAATTGTCCTTATAATCAGTCTATAGGAGGTAATCGCTAGTATCAAGGTGGCAAGAAGTGTCACCAAGGCTAAAGTAAAAGAGAATAATTCTAAATGCTGGTATCAGTGCAAGACAGCTGAGGACAGGGCCATAGTCACATATAAAATGATCAATGACATTCCCAGCACAGAAGTCCAGCTGGAGACCCATGATGAGACCTGGGAAGACTTCCAGCAGTGCAGCCAACCGAGAACTAAAGAACATCCTGGAGCAGACTTTGCTGCTCATGATGGTTGTGTAATGCAGGGGTTTGCAGATGGCCACATAGCGGTCATAGGACATGGCCACCAATAAGAAGAACTCTGCTGCTCCGAAGAAAATGAACAGAAATAGCATTATAGGTAATTGTGTTGTCCTTTGTTGATAGACTGAAAAGGAATTTAGGAATACAAGTTGATGTCATTGAAACTTCTAAAAGGGAAAAATTCCTCAGGAAAAAATACATGGGTGTTTTAAGGTGGGAATCAAGGGGAGTGAGGGTGATTATAGTCAGGTTGCCTAAAATACTAAAGATATAGGTTATAAATAGACAGAGGAATAGCACAATTTGCCAGTTTGCATCACCTGTCAAGCCCAGCAGAATATAAAATGTTGGCTTTGTGTTGTTATCATGGCTATATCCACACTTTTGTGAGGTCTAGAAATAAAAAAAAAGGTATGTCACCTCAAATGAGAAGTTTTTAACAGGTTATTTTGAAAATGTATTTGTAAGGTCAAATAAGCAAGTACGAAATTGCTTTAGAAATAATATTCATAGACTATACAGTGCAATATATGTAAGCCATTACACATCTTTCCTGTTTGTTTTCAATCCACATATCCATTTCCTATTTCCCTGGAATTATAATTCTCTGCAGTTATCAGACAGATTTGGATGGATTCTTCTTGGATATCTATGGAGTCCATATTTTTCAGAAGTTTTATTTTCAAATATTCTGAACTTTTGCCTCACAATGTTTGCATTGGATGGTTCAAAACCATTGTTGATTCAGAAAATTGTGCGCTTTTCTACTCGGGTTCATCAATATTCTGTGGTTGCTTTTATCATACTGCTTACTTGGAATAAAAAAAAAGCGCCTATACTTAATTCAGATATAGTTGTAAAATATGTTTACGGATGATATCAATTTAAAGACATTTATAGGTTATAAACAATTTGTTTTATGCTTTTTAAAACTCTATTTAAAAACATACAATGTATCGTCTGTGGTAAACAAAAATCTTAATACACACATATATTTTCATCTTATTCAGCTATTGCTACTTATTCTAAAACTGAAAATTACTTTTTAGAGCTATAACATATTCTCGCTTTAACTGGTACTGAAAGCAGTTAATCCATTAATTCTTTATTGGAAAATCATATTCAAGTGACCTCCTTGATTTTGTGCAATTACTCTTCAGTATTTCACTTCACAACTTTCCAGCTCATGGAAAATTATGACCACAAGAGGGTGGATTCACGATTAACATTAGTCTCTTGTGAATTAGGCAGTTGCACTAGCTCAAAAATTGTACATGTTCACCTCAAAGCAGCAGATAAAGCTGTGTAAATATTTTAGGAACTAAATTAATAGTAAAATATTTATCCATGCACTCTTTAAGAGAAAATGTTGAGTATTTCACTTATGACTCTGCTCCACTATTAGGCAAAGATATACATTTGTATTCATGATTTACTCACCATAGTTCTGTAATCATTGCTCTTTATGATTTTGAAAATTATGGCTAAAATCAAAAGTCATATAGACAAATTGTTTAACTATCCATTCTTTTCATTTTTCCTCTGTTTTTGATTAAAAATAAAACATATCCATTAACAGGGTGAATGATATACATACTTTTATCTTAAAAGCAAATTAAAAAATTTGTGAAAGTTTTAATTACCATTCTCCCTTGGTGTGCTTCTTAAGAAAGCCTTAATGACTACTTTACTTTTATAATTATGCATCCCTCTTTGACCTAAATTTATTTGTACTCCAAGTTCTTATCTACATACCAACTTATAAAAAATAACCTTGGTTTGGAGATTTCAAATGATGCTTGATTTTCTGCATCCACTGCCCTTCATCCATTGCCACTGATAGGGCAATTCTTCCACAAAAAATCAATAAACTTCAAAAGCATCATATTTCAAATCCAGAAATTTCATTTTACATACAGTGAACAAATATATGCTATATCTGAAAGAATGATACTGTAAAATCTTATTTACCCCAAAGTCAAATCAATCTAACCAGGAAGAAATATGCTCTTACTAATACTACAAAAAATGCAGACTTGATTTTTCCATATCCCAGAGCTGAGCTGATATATATATTTAGAGAGTACTGACATAAATCTTTGGGGGAATGACTCAGTATATTGCTAATTAAACATTTTTATATACATTGCCTATGGGAATCAGCCTATTTATGTTTACTAATATAAACAGGTGAAAAAAAAGCACTGATAAATTACATATCATAAGACCAAACCAAACACAAAGATAACTTCTATTAACAAGTTATTTTCACACATCCTATTTTGTACAAATGCTAATTGTTTTTTTTTTAAATGGGGTTATGTGCTATTTAAACTAATACACTCTGCTTTTATAGTTTCCATTACATTGTATGCATTTTCATGCTATTACATGAACATTAAATTATTTATGATAACATTGTATTCCAGTTCATAATTATTTCTAGCTTTCCTACAGCTTAGCATTTGGATTATTCTGTAAAATCAATGCCAAATAGTGACTAAAGATGATCAGATTTGAAGTATACCTTTTGCCACAGAATCAAATATCTATGGTTTCTTAGCTGTGTGACCTTGATCATTTTTTTAATCTTCCTGGTATTTACTTTCTTTCTTCAATGTAGCGATAAATCAGTGCTTCATTTGATTAATGCATGCATTAAATAAGTCAGGCAAAACACTTTTCCATTGGCTTAGAATTTAAGAAATGTTTGCAACTATTCATTTTAATTGTTATAAACAGCATAAAGCAGATTTTACTGTTGTTATAAACAAAATAAACATTTCTGTGCATGTTTTCCTGCATCTCTTACTATTCACTTATTTATTCAAAGCAAATGAAATTGAATATAGGTGTTGAATGTCAGATTTAAGAAACTACTTATGATCCTACATACAAACTTTTAGCTATTGCCTCTAATTTGTAATAGTATCATATGGTTGTTTTGAGTATAATATTTACCTGCTAATAATTATGTTTAAGAATGTTTATTTGTTGCTGATTTTCATTATATCATTTAATCATTTAGTATGATATAAAAGTTATAATATAGCCATAAAGTAAGTTGGCAAATTTTTCTAAGTATAAAAATTTTTTAAAGACAAAGAATTTGATGTTGCTATGTTGTTCTTTGAAGTTTTAGCAAAATTGTCCTGAAATTAATCTAGATATGAAGATATTTTGTGTTTAGATTTATAGCTGCATAATTAGTTTCATTTATTCTCTTTAGTCTGTGTTGTTTCAGAACAGCTACACTTCTCTAGAAAATCTGTTCAACTTGAATTTTCAAACATAGTAGTAAAAGTTTTTTCAAGTCATATTCTGATATTTTTATTCTTCCTAAGTGTTTTGTCTACATTTTTGAAGTATCATCTCTTTATACATTTCCTCTTTCTCAATCAATATTTACATACTTTGTTTATTGTCTTAGGCGTTCCAAAGCATTAGGTTTTATTTATATTTGATCTCTCTGCTTTAATTGTTGAATTTAGATTTGATGCTACGTTTTTTTCAAATTTGATTCATTAGTATCACCCAAACTTATTTTAACCATTTGCCTCTAGAGATATATAACTATTCCTAATTCCTTTAATTTTATTTTTTTAATTTATTGAAGTATATCACTCATACATAAACATACATAAACAATAAGTGTATAATAAAAGTTGTGAACTTACAAAACAAATACACATAACAACATACAGTGTTCTCATACCTCCCCTATCATCAATGCCTTGCATTGTGGTGGAAAATTTTTAACTAATGATGAATGAACATCCTCAAAATATTATTACTAACCAAAGTATATTACATTTGGTGTATTTTTCCCCCAACCCACACTATTATTATTATTATTTTTAAATCAGTTATACATGAACATACAAAAACAGTAAGTGTATAGTAAAAGTTGTGAATTTACAAAGCAAACATGCATAATATTATACAGGGTTCCCATACATCAACCTACCACCAACACCTTGTATTGTTGTAAAATATTTGATACAAATTATGAAAGAATATTCTCAAAATATTACTAATAACTATAGTCCATATCTTACATTTGGTTTATTTTTCCCCCAATCCACCCTATTATTATTTTTATACATATTTTTTTACAGAAGTTGTGAACTTAAAAAAATCATGCACATGTGCAGAATTCCCATACAACACCCCTCTAACAACACACCACACCATGGTGGAACATTAGGTACAGATTTTGAGATAATATCATCAGACAATTACCACTACCCATGGTTCATAGCATACATTTGGCATACTTATTTCAAACTCCCCCATTATCAACACAGTACATGTTTGGCATTGATGCGTGAATATCACAGTATTGCTGGTAACCACAGTTCATAGGCCACTCCAGCTGTATTTTTCCCATGCTTCTCCACATTCCCATCACCCTGCAATAGTGATGTACATCTGCTTTAGCTCACAGAAGGACACTCTTGCATCTATTCCATCAATCAGAATTCTCATCCACCTCTGGGTTCACTGTGTTAGTCAGTCCCTATATTATTCTCTAGCTTTTGTTCAGTGGACATTTACATCCCTACACTACTCTTTCCAGCTACATTCCTATTTGTAAACCAGCTGTTAGTCACTGTAATGTTTTACCATCAACTCTATACATTTCCACATTTTTACAGTAAAGTTAATTAAAACTTCTACATACATTAAGCATCAGTGGTCCATCTCAGTGCTCCTCTTATCTCCTCTCAGAATCCAGCACTTACCTCCAGGTCTTGAAGATGTTTTCCTATAATTTCTTCTAGAAATGTTATGGTTCTTGCTTTTATATTTAGGTCTTTGATGCATTTTGATTAATTTTTGTGTAAGGTGTGAGATAGGGGTTATCTTTATTTCTTTTGGCTGTGGATATCCATTTCTCCCAGCTCCAATTTTTTTAATGGACTGTTCTGCCCAAGCTGAGTGGGTTTGACAGGCTTGTCAAAAATCACTTGACCATAGATGTGAGGGTCTGTTTAACCATCAATTCAGTCCCATTGGTCTATGTTTCTGTCTTTATGCCAGTACCATGATGTTTTTTTTTTTTTTTCGCCTGTTTGTTTTTTTCACCACTGTAGCTAGGTAATATGATATAATGTCCAGAAGTGAGAGTGTTCCAACTTCGCTTTTCCTTTTCAAGATATTTCTGGGTATTTGGAACCCCTTACTCTTCCAAGTAAATTTGATATTTGTGTTTTCCATTTATTTTTAAAAAGGCTGGTGAAATTTTTATTAGGATTGCATTGAATCTGTATATCAATTTGGGTAGAATTTGCATCTTAATGATATTTATTCTTCCAATCTGTGAGCAGATGTTTTTCCAATTATTTTGGTCTTAAAAAAAATTTTTTTTTAACAATGCATTGTAGTTTCCTGAATACAAGTGCTTTACATCCTTGCTTAAGTTTTTCCTGATATATTTGAATATTTTAGTTGTTATTGTAAATGGACCTTTTTTTTTCCTGAGTTCCTCCTCAAATAATACATTACTCGTGTCTTTTAAAGTCTATTTCATCTGATATAAGTATAGCTACTCCGGATTTTGTTTTTGTTTTGGTTACTACACACATGGAGCATCCTTTTCCAGACTTTCACTTTCAATCTATTGGTATCTTGGGTCTATGGTTTGTATCTTCCAGACAGCATATAAGTTGCACACACTTTCTCATTCACTCCTCCAGTCTGTGTCTTTTGAATGGGATGTTTGATCTATTAATATTCAATGTTATTACTATAAAAGCAGTTCTTATTTCACCCATTTTGACCTTAGAGTTTTATCAGTTTTAATTTATTTTCACTACTCTTTTGAGACTTTTAGTTACTTTTACTGATGTAATCTTCATTTCTAGACTCTCTTCCAACCTATCTCTCCTGTCTTTTCTTTTCAAACTAACTAAAGCACACTCTTTAGTACTTCTTGCAAAGCTGGTCTCTTGGTTACAAACTCTCTCAGATTCTGTTTATCTGTGAATATTCTAAACTTGCCCTCATTTTTTAAAGACAGGTTTGCTAGGTATAAGATTCTTGGCCTGAAGTTTTTCTCTTGAAGTATCTTAAATATATCTTACTACTGTCTTCTTGCCGCCACAATTTCTGATGAGAAATCGGCACTTGATCTTATTGGGTATCCTTTATATGTTATGCATTGCTTCTCTCTTGCTGCTCTCAGAATTCTCTCTTTGTCTTGGAATATGACATTTTGATTAGTATGTGTCTCAGAGTTGGTCTATTTAGATTTATTCAGATGGGGGTACCTTGTGCTTCCTGTACATGGATAGCTATATTCTTCAATAGGGTTGGGAAGTTTTCTACTATTATTTCTTCAAATATTCCTTCTGCCTCTTTTCCCTTTTCTTCTCCTTCTGGGACACCCATGACACATATGTTTGCAAATCTTTTGCTGTCCTTTAGTTCCCTGAGACTTTGTTCAATGTTTTCCACTCTTTCCTTCCTGTATTCTTTTATATGTTCGCTTTTGGAGGCCATTTCTTCAAGCTCATCAATCCTTTGTTCTACCTCCCCAAATCTGCTGTTATATCATTCCAGTATATATTTTTTTCATTTATTGCACCTTTCATTCCCATAAGATCTGCTGTTTTTCTATGTATGCTTTCAAATTCTTCTTTGTGCTCATCCAATATCTTCTTAATATCCTTAATCTCTTTAGGCATCTCATTGAATTTATTAAGGAGATTTGTTTGAACATCAATGATTAGTTGTCTCACCTCCTTTATGTCATCTTGAAACTTATCTTGTGACTTTAATTGGGCCGTATCTTCCTGCTTGTTGGTGTGGATTGTAATTCTTTATTGGTGTCTTGGCATCTGGCTTTCTAAATGTATTTATTCTCGGTGCAATTTCTCTCTTTAGGGCTTTCTCTCCCTTTCTTCCTTGGTGGCTGTTTAGTAGTAGGATCTGAGGATGTACTTAGTGCTATAAACTGTGTAGGCTCAAGCTGTTTGCATTACCCCAGGGACCGATGAAGCTTCTCCCACCATTCTCCTTTGCCAGGTGTAAGGACAGAGCCACAGTAGTTTGTAATAATCCAAATCATGAATGCCTGGACTGTAGTTGCCCAGAGAGACTGATGAAGCTTTACATCCCTTCCTACCCTTCCTGGGACAGGGATGGAGATGCAGGTGTGGGCAGCAATCTATGCCATGTGGGTCCACAATGACCACAGTTGCCCTGGTAGACATCCCACTGTTCAGCTTGTGCCAGACAAACATAATTGCCATAACCTGGAAAGGCTAGTGCATGTCTCACCAGCTTCCTTCCTGTCAGATGTGGGGCTGAAGCTTAAGCTAGGGCTCCAAACTCCTGAGCTGTCTGCCCTGCCTAATGTGTCTGGATGTCATAGCCCTCAGGAGCCCCACTATTTGATGTAATATTTACTTTGGCAGTCAATGAGTTCCTGCTGAGATGTGGATAAGTCTAACCTCTGAAATGACCTCCAGACTCACTTGGAAGTCTCTTAGCCATATAAACTCATTTGTCTTTAACTTTTCCCATTTTTGGTGAAGGTTTTTTCCAGTTGCATTGCTAGTTGTTTTTTTGTAGCAATCCCTCAGTGCCAGGGAGGCTCATGCCCAGGATTTATGTCCCATGTTGAGGTAAGGTAATTAATTTAATGCTGAGTTTTGGCATAGAGAGAGGCTATATATGAACAACAAGGAGGCTTTCAGGAGGAAATGCTTAGGCACCCTATAATACTATGCTATGTTTCAATTTCAAAAGTAAGGTTTCATCTGTACAGTTATCACAATCAAGGGCCTGTCAATGGTCCATTTTCTTTCAGTAGTCACTGCCCCTATACTCAGAGGATGTTTGATGTCCCATTAGAGAATGTGACAGAGCTCCCCAAGATGAGAATTCAATATTTCTTTGGTTATTGTGTGGATCTCCACCCACTGTGACAATGCCCCATAAACAGTTGAACCCATTCATATGCCTTATAGGTGTGCCCCAGGTGAACCTCCTCCCATGCATCCTGCATCTCTGACACCCTGCACCAATGATCCTCCCCTGTCACAGTGGTAAACCTTTTGTGGTCCAAAACTTCTTTAAAATTGAAGCCAATAAAATAACCGAATACAATTAAAAGGAAAATGATATAATAATGATGGTTTTAAAAATAATGAATAAAATACGAAAATATTTTTAAAATTTTGAAATACTATAAGAATAAAAAATAAAACATTAAATTTTTTTAATATTATGTCTTTCATCATTGTAAGATCTGTTGTCTTGTATGTACAGTAACATTTGTTTCCATTTTTTGCTGAATGTCTTCATTTTGTCTTCAAAGAAGATTTAGGTTACAGAAAACTCATGTACAGAATATAAGTGATTACCATATACCCAACTTACTCTCCTTTTTCCCCTTTCCCCTATTAGTAACATTTTACATGTGGATGGTACATTTCTTTCAATTGATGTACAAATATCGGAAAATTGTTACTAACTATAGTCAATGATTTATATTGTGGTTTACATTTTGGATCATACACTTTTATAGATTTTGATGAAGTTTGAGGTGGTCTGTATCCATCCTTGCAGGATAATGTAGAACAATTCCATCACCCCCAAAATGTCCCATGTTCCATCTATTCTATTCCTTCCTCCCTCTCCCCTTGGGGCCAATGGTAACCACCAAGATTAACTCATTGTAAGACCACGTTCATAGTTACTTCCAACAACATTGAAGGCTCGACATACTGGGCTGTCTTCCCCTATTAGGCACTGCCTATGCTCTCAAGAGATCCACATCCTTTTATATGAGATGGTAGCAAGACTCCTCAGGATGGGAGTCCAACACCTACCCACTCATTATGTGAGTCTCCATCCCAATACAACACACTATGAGAAGATGAATGCATTCCTTAGAAGGCTGCCTCAGGTATGATCTATCCCACATGCCCCCAAACCAACACATTAATCTACTAACCCTCCCATGCCATATTTGCCAAAAGAACATTCTCAGCATTATAGTTTTTAACCACGTATTTGCAAATCCCCAGAGTTCACCTGCTTCCTCTCTCAACCCTCACCCTAGTTCCATGGGGAGTCTCATCCACCCTCCCCAACCTAGCCCTCATAGACCAGCCCTGCCAAACCCAATAACATCTCTGCACAACTACACTGTTCCACCTTATCATAGATTTTGCCCATATGGGCATTGACTCACAACTTTCTCCCTTTTTGTCTCCTGAAAACTTATCTTCCAGACACTAACTCTGTGAGTCTGCTCAATTTGATTAATTCATATCAGTGAGGTCACGTAATATTTGTCTTTCAGTGCCTTGCTTGCATCACTCAACATAAGGTCTTCAAGATTCATCCATGTTATCCCATATGCTAATAGTGCATTACTTCTTATAGCTGAGTAATATTCTATTGTATGTATGTACCACAATTTGCGTATCCATTCATTTGTTGATGGACACTTGGGTAGTTTACAACTTTTGACAATAGTGAATAATGCCACTATGAAAATTGGTGTGCATATATCTGTTTGTGTCCCTGCTTTCAATTCTTCTTAAATCAATGTAGGCTGTTTGTGTTTATAGGAATTTGTCCATTTCCTCTAAATTATTCATCTTGTTGGCATAAAATTTTTCAAAGTATCCTCTTATAATACTCTATTTCTGTGGGGTCAGTGGTGATATTCCCTTCCTCATTTCTTATTTTATGTATTTGCATCCTCTCTCTATTTTCTTTGTTAGTCTAGCTAAGTGTTTCTCAATTTTCTTAATCTTCTTGAAGAACCAACTTTTGGTTTTCTTTATTTTTCTAGTGTTTTCTTATTTTCAATTACTATAGCTCCCCTCTAATCATTGTTATTTCTTTTTTCCTACTTACTTTGGCATTAGTTTGTTGTTCTTTTATAACTCTTCCATTTGTGCAGTTAGGACTGTGATTTTAGCTCTTTCTTCTCTTTTAACAATGACCTTTGTGGCTATGAATTTCCCTCTCAGGAAAATTTTGCTGTACCCCATAGGTTTTGATAAGTTACGTTGTCACTTTTATTCATTTTAAGGTATTTACTGATTTCTTTTGCAATGTCCTCCTTGACTAATTTTTTGTCTAAGTGTGTGTTGTGTATAATTTCAGGCTTTCTGAATTCATTGATAGTTGTTCTGTGGCCTAGCATATGGTCTTTCTTGGAGAGCGATACATCTGCACTTGAGAAGATTGTATATCCTGCTGTATTTGGGTGTAGTGTTCTGTATAAGTCTTTTAGGTCCAGATCCGCTAATGTATTATTCAAAGTCTCTGTTTCTTTATTGATTCTCTGTCATGATGTTCTGTCTAATGATGATAATGGTGTATCAAAGACCCCAATGTAATTGTAGAGGCATCTATTTCTCCACTTAGTTTTTTCAGTGTTTTTCTCATGTATTTTGAGGCACCCTTGTTATGTGCATAAATGTTTATGATTGTTCTTTCTTCTTCAAAGGTTACCATTTTTACTAATATATATTGTCTGTCTTTGTCTCTTACAATGGTTTTACATTTAAGTCTATTTTATCTGATACTACTATAGCTACCCCTGCCCCCTTTTTTAGTTATTGTTTGCTTGTAAGATTATTTTTCAGCCATTCACTTTCAGCCCCCTTGAGTTCCTGGGTCTAAGATGGGTTTCCTGTAGAAAGCATGTAGATGGGTCATATTTCCTGATCCATTCTGCCATTCTGTGTCTCTTGACTGGTGAGTTTAATCCATTAACATTCAATTTTATTACGCTCAAGGAATTACTTACATTAGCCATATTTTCTTTGGGTTCATGTATGCCATATTTTGTTTTTATTATTTTTTTATTTTTTTAGTTGTTCTTACATTCCCCTCCAACTCTCTCTCTCCTGTTTTTCCCTTTTGACCTGAATAACTTTCTTTAGTATTTCTTGAAGTGCAGGTTTCTTATTGGCATACTCACTTAATTTCTGTTTTTTCTGTGAATATTTTGAACTTGTCTTCATTTTAGAATTACAGCTTTGTTGGATAGAGAATTCTTGGCTTTAATGTTTTCTTTTAGAACCTTAACCATGTCATACCACTGCCTTCTTGCCTCCATGGTTTCAGCAGAAAAATCAGCACTTAATTTATCGAGCTCCCCTTATATGTGATGGATCTCTTTTCTCTTGCTGCTTTCAGTGTTCTCTCTTTTTCCTGAGCATTGGACAATTTGACAAGTATATGTCTTGGTGTAGGCCTGTTATGACTTATACTGTTTTGGGTGTGCTGCACTTTCTGGACATCTATGTCCCTGTCCCTCAATAGGATTGGAAAGTTTTCAGCCATTATTTCCTCCAAAATTCCTTCTGTCTTCTTTCCATTCTCTTGTCCTTCAGGATGCCTATAATGCATATGTTTGCGTGTTTCATGTTGTCATGCAAATCCCTAAGTTTCAACTTCATTTTTTCTATCTTTTTATCTCTGTTCTACTATCTGTCTGATTTCAGATGTACTGTCTTCCACATTGCTGATTATTTCCTCTTTCCGTTCAAATCTGCTATTATGTGCTTCCAATGTACATTTGATTTCTTGGATTGTGCCATTCATCACCATCATATTCATTTTCTTTAAAATATGTTTACAATTTCTTCAGTATGTTCTCCTTATTTCATCATAATATCTTTAGTATCTTCCTTCACCTCATTAAGTTTATTCATAATATTTGTTTGGACATCTCTGATTAGTTGTTCCATGATCTGCATCTCCTCCTGGTTTTTAGTTTGTTCCTTGTACTGGGACATGTCTTCTTGTTTGTTAGTATGACTTATAATTTTTTGTTGGTATCTACACATGTTATCTTCATGGCTTTATTCAGTTGATTAGCTTCCCTTTTAACTCTAGGGTTTTATTTTTTTGTTTTGTGTGTGTGTGTTAATGTTTCACTTTGACACTCATTCCTCTCATTTTATTTCTTTGCTTTTATCTGTATTCCAATTTGTTGTTTTGGCTTCTTTGTTTCCCTGTTCTTCACTCTCCTGGGAGTTATGAAGCAGTGCCCTGGTCTCTTGTACCCCAAAGCAAGTCCTCAAGGTAACCTTTGGCTGTTTCTCAATTGTTTTCATGAGAGCTGAGACTTATCTCCCTAACCCGATGGCCATGTTCCCCAAATTCCCCTAAATATTCTTTTAAATCAATGTGAAATAATGAATCTTTAATTGCAAAAGTGAGGTTTGGTGAGAAAGTATCAGCTACATTTTAAAGTTCATGTTCTTTACTGGTTTTCCAATAATTGGTTTAAGCCAATATGTAATGTTTACACTCTAACATATGCAAAAATAATTTTCTTTTCACAATGAGAAAAGTTACTTTCATGCAATGTCAGACAAAATACATCTATACCATCAATTTTTTAATTAATCACATTGTAATTACTGTGACATTATTGTTTCTTGGCAAATAGTAGCAAAAACTGTCCTTTACTTTCATGCATGAATAAGCATCTTACAGTTGATTCTGGCAAATATAAAGGTGAATGGTGACCAAAAATTAAAATTTCATAATGTTGCTAATTTAGTCATCCAAAGGGGTGTTGATGGAAAGTACCAGAAATCTGTTTGCTCTTATAAAGGGTATGTATTTGAGGTAGAAGCTTACAGTCACACGGCCCTAAAGAGTCCAACTCAAGGTGTCATAAGATACTTTCTCACCCATGTGTTGACGCAAGATGGCAGGCAATTTCTGTGAGGGTTCAGCCTTCCTTCTTCCACTTAAGGCTCCATGGTCCCTGTTTCTTCTGATCTAAGCTGTAGACTGGCATAAGGTTGGTTGGTCTCTCTCCCCGGGGCTTGTTTCTTTCTGAGCTCAGCTGCTGTACTCTCTTCACAAGACCAGCTGGATGCTATCAGGCTTATCTCTTTTCCCAGGGACCCTGCTATGTCTAATGAGCCTTGTCTCCCCACATATCTGCTTCTCTGTGTTCTTGATTGAGTATCCATTTATATTGCCTACCAAAGGGGTGGGTTCTAAACCCTGCACACCCTAATCTTAACATAATTTAATCAAAGGCATCTCAGTTGAATCTTATACAATCAAAGGGTTTTATGCCCAGAGAAGCAGACCAGTTTACAAACATAATTAATATTTCTTTTTGGAATTCATCAATAATATCAAACTGCCACAATGATGTTTTTCTACAATCCTGATTTTCCTTTTGTACTTCTGCTTGTTTATTATATTCTTAAAGAAGAAACTTTTATCGTTGCATTTCTTTAAACTGTGTGCTCCAATAAAGAACTTAATATTCATTTTGTATTGATATTAAGTAAGATTCTGGTTGAAATAATTGTAGAACATTCTATGAAATGACAATGAGAAGAAATTTGTTAGTACTTTAGGACATTCTCTACCAAAAGCAATAAGAAAGATCACTTCTGTCAGGGGCTCAGAAAATACTTGAGTTTTTTTACATTAACCTAGGTTGTCAGACCAGAGTGAAAAAGCCAAAAACCACAAATAAATTTCACTTATGTCTATTCAGAATTATATCTACAGTCCCAAGACAACAAATTTTCTTAATGAGACATTAGAGTTGAGGGATTCATTAATTATAGAAATTAGACTTGAACATGTTTTTTATAGTCCTTAAATGCCTCCAAATATCATTTCCTTAGATATGGGGGAAGGTGAGGGGAAATTTCTATGAAAGAGATAGTGAAAAGATAAAGACAGTGTTATTGGATTAGTAATAAAAGAAAAATTAAGACCTAAATAATATATCTTTCATTTCCAAGATACTCTCTAGAGACACTGTATGTCAAACCATTCTAATTCTGCTTTTTTTTATTTCTTCACATCAATGGGAAATACTACTGGTATCCACTGAAAAAATCTTAATACAAAATATAAGTTTTAGCATGCCCTACAGACCATGATTTTCCTTCTCAAATATGACTAACAGAAATTAGGAAATTATACTTAATCAGTTTTTAGGAAATATTACTAAAGGA
>JAQZBX010061569.1:0-17070 GCA_029593785.1 Cabassous unicinctus
TCTATCTATCTATCTATCTATCTATCTATCTATCTATCCAAACATTTGGAAGTAGGTTTTATATATCAGGATCCTTGAATACTTAATACTTAGATGTGTATTTCCTAAGAACAAATATATTCATTTTGTAACTAACTTCAATACAGTTATCAAGTTCAAGAAATTTAAAATTGTGTATTAGTTTCCCAGTAGCTAAAACAAATACTATAGTGGGTTGGCTTAAACAACAGGAATTTATTGACTCAAGGTTTTGAAGCTAGAAGCAGTCTAAAATTGAGGCATCAGCAAGGCAGTGCTTTCTCCCTGAAGACTGTTACATTTTGGGGCTGGGTGTCAGCGATCCCTGGTCATTGGCTTTTCTGTCTCATGGCAATGCACATGGCAATGTCTTCTCCTTTCTGCTCCGGTTTTGTTGACTTCCAGCTTCTGGCTGCTCCCTATGGCTTCCTTTTTGTACCCAATTTCCTTTGCTTGTAAGGACTTCAGCCATACTGGATTAAGGACCACCCTCATTCAGGTTGGGCACACCTTAACTAATAACATATTCAAAGGTCCTATTTACAAATGGGTCCAAACCCACAGGATCAGGGGTTGGAACCTCAACATGCCTTTTGCAGGGACATATTCAATCCCCAACACATTAATATAAAGCTTATAATCTTTACTCCAAATTTTTAAATGTTCTAGTAATGTCCTCTTAGCATTTTCTCCTCCTTTATTAGATGGAGTCAGGATCATGCATTGCATTTAATTGTCATTGTCTCTTTAGTCTCTTTTCTTAAAATTTTGGAAACAAGTAAATAATTTCCATCTCAACCACACATAAGCATACAATTCACTGGGATTAATCACATTCACAATGTTGTGCCTTCCTCACAACCTCACTGATGCTTTTTAAATTTTTATTATATATTTCTGTTTTTCATATCGGATTGTTTCTATTACTATGTCTTCAAGGTCACTGATCTTTTCTTTTTCAATGTCTAATCCACAGTTAATGCCATCTAGTAAATTTTTCATCTCACTTATTGTAGTTTCCAACTCTAAAATGTTTGATTTGAGTTATTTTTTATCTTTCAAGTCTCTACTTAATTTTTGGAAAACATGGAATGCAGTTATAATAACTCAATTTCTTTCTCTGCCAATTTTAATATCTGTGTCAGTTCTGGGTTGGTTTTGATTGATTGCTTTCTCTCCTCATTATGAATTGCATTTTCTTGCTTCTTTACATTCCTGGCAATTTTTTATTAGATAACAGACCATACTGAATATTGAATATTTTTATATTCCTAAAAATACTTTTAGGTTTTGTCCTGGGATGTAGTTAAGTTTCTTGGTAAGAGTTTTATTCTTTCATATCCTTGCTTTTATGTTTCATTAAGTGGGTATACAGAAATACTCAGTCTAGGGATAATTCTACTTAATTCCTCATGAATTATGAATTCTTCTTGTCTAGTCCTGGGAACAGGACTATTTCTGGCCCTATGTATGCACTAGGCACTCTTGCCCTTAATCTTTTGAATGATTTCTTTCCTCAGTCTTTGAGGTAGTTTCCTCACACATATGTGCTAATCATCCCTGCTGAAAACTTGAGGATGATCCTCTCTTTATACTCTTCCCTGTCCTGTGAACTCTAGCTCCTTTCCTTCCTGAATCTCAGTTCTGTCTCCTCAACCCAGAAAGTCTGCCGGGCTTTGCCTGGATTCCCCATCCCTGAGCCAAATACTGGAAATCTCTCAAGGCGGTAAATTGGAACAATCATAGGGCTTACCTTGTTTGTTTCTCATAACTCTGGAATCACTGTCATTCGTTACCTGCTATCAGTGCCTTGAAAACTTTTGTTGTATATATTTTGTATGATTTTCTTAGTTGTTTCAGGCAAGAGGGTAAATCTGGCCCCTTTTATTCCATCTTATTCAGAAGCACTGTCTCAAATTTTACCTTCCCTTTTTCTATAATTTTTGTGTAGGAAGATTCCTTAGCTATTTCCCATAAGCTGTCAAAAGGATCATTTTTCTGTCCATTGACCTAGATAGCCTTAATCATATGGCAACATTTAATTAAAAAAAATCTCTTGATTTATCTAGATGATTGGAGACTTTTTAAAAGGTGTAAAATGTGGCCATTCACCTCCAGAAACTCACAATCTAATGGGGCCATGGCTATATTAATAAATAACTCTAGCAAGACTAACTACTCTGTCAGCCTATTAAAAACTTGATGTAGCACCTTACAGCCTGCGGGCTGAGAGAAGGGGAGTGTTGGACCTGAAAGGGACACACAACCCAGCATAGTCATCCCTAAATTGGAGATTTCAAAAGACTGACTGATTAGTGGAGAGTCATAAATTTATCTGTGATGTTTATCTTGAGAGATTTAGTGCAGCAGCATGAGAGACGCTAATACAGATGTAATCTTGGTTTCAAACAGTCCTTAGGTGGCAGCTGCATTTGGTGAACCCAAGATTAAAGTCTTCCTTGGGCCCTTGAAAATGCCATCAATATTCTTGCCTGAGGGCAGCTGCAGGGCAACTGGTTCAAATGTTTTGTGAGCTGCAGGTGGCAACACAGAATGTGCCAGGGCCTTTAGGTTATAGAAAACAGCCTTGAGGTGAAATCCCAGCATTGAGTTTTACTTTTTCTGTGAGCTTGGCAAGTCAATATTTCTCTCTGAGCCTCAGTTTCCCCAGGCTGTATTTTTCCATGCCTATTGAAATCACTGCATCTCACTTGAAAGAATAATATCAGTAAACCTCCCTTTTTGAAATTCCATTCAAACCATCAACGTTTATTAACAGTCTTCACCTACGTAGTAGTATATAACACAGTTGTTGAGCTTCCAGCGTTCTTTTTTGCAAAGAGTTCCAGGCTGGCCAGACTCAGGTGACTATAGTATCTGTGTGTTCCCAAATCTCTGAACCTTTTATTGGCCAACTTGACTAGGCCTACTTCTAGAGATAGTTATTCTCACCTGTGCCATTTCAAGCTTCCTAATTTCGCTCACAGATATTTGCTCCCAAATAGATGGGCTTTCACTATAATGCATGTCCCTTTGCTTGGTAATTATTTTCTATTTTTACTGACTTCCCCACCACAAGGTGAAATTCTTAAAGGCTACAGCCATATATTATTCATCTTTGTATTACCAACATCTGCTATATTGAAGAAAACGTAATAGGGCTTTTTAAAAAAGATTTTTTTAATCCCCACCCCCACCCCGAGATGGCTCCCTCATCTATCTACTCGTTGTCTGCTCGCTGTGTCTACTCATCTTCTTTAGGAGGCACCAGGAACCAAACCTGGGACCTCTCATGGGGAGGCGAGTGCCCAACCACCTGAGCCACATTTGCTCCCTGCTGCCTACAGCGTCTGCTCATTGTGGTGTCTGCTTGCTGCAGTGTCTGCTCATTGCAGCATCTGCTTGTCTTCTTTAGGAGGCACTGGGAACTGAACCCAGGACCTCCCATGTGGGAGGCAGGTGCCCAACTGCTTGAGCCACATCTGCTCCCAATAGGGCATTTTTTTAAGTAACTAATGAACAAATGAATGGACTAGTGGTAGGAAAATGGACATGATATCTGGAAAGGATACACTGACCTGGATCTTTCTGAACTAAAGCTTTTGGACATGTTTAATCATGTAAATTATGGATGCTGATTCAGTTAGAGCAAAGAAAATGAAATGCATAATGTTACAATAATAGATGGTGTTTTAAAGCATGTGATATAAGCACACAGAATTCTTCTTGACACCAAATGGTGTGTTTAGTGTGTGTGTGCATGTGAACACATGTACATGTCAGTTTTTTTTAGAGTTTTTACTTGTCCAGTGCATCCAGTTTATTCAACAATATTTCATGTCCAAAAGCAAACTCATGATCTTCTACTTTCCCATATTTGGTCTTCATCCAGAGTTCTTTAATTCAGTGAAGGGTACCACCATCCAACCAGGTAGGCAAAGCAGAAACCTGGGAGCCATTCTTGACTCCTCTTTTTCCCTCCTTTCTCATCTCACACTCCCCCAGCTTCACCATATTCAATCTATTAAGAAGTCATGTAGCATTTCAACAACTCACCCACTACTGAAGCAGTCCACTTTTCTCTATCTCCAATGCCACCACACTGGTTCAAGCCACCATAGTTTCTCATCTGAACTACCTGTTAAGAGGGTCTACATAACCTCTCGTGGTAGAAAAGGAGATGAACTGCCCTGATCCTCCTTCAAGGAAAGACTTGCTGCCCAGTTGCAGTAGTGCAGGCAGCAGGCAGCTCTTAATCACCGGCTCCCTCAGAGTCTGCCTCAGCTCAGAGAGCCACCTCACCCAGGGCCACGTCTTTCCCAAAGCATCCCTTACACCTTGTCACCTTGACTGTTGCAGTGAGGATATAAAAGCTTAGCCACTGCCAACTCTGATTGACAATACTCCAGAGCTCCGCAGCAGATTAGCCGAGGCTTGGTGGGACCTGCATTACAATTCAACTTTATCTCAATGTCTGCACGTGGAGAGCCCAACCTGCAACACCTCCTTTTCCCTTCTCTCTTATTTTCCACTGAAGCCACTGTGATCTTTTTACAAGGTAAGCTGAGTGACATCCCTCCCCTGTTGAAAGCTCCTCAGTATTGCCTCTTTGCTTTAAGACTAAAGACCAAAATCGTGAACATGGATGGATGATCTGGCCCTTCCTACGCTTTCTTTATCATCCCACACTCCTCCCTCCCTCTTCATCTTGCATTTCAGCTACACTGGCTTTCCAGTCCCTGAACCAAGCCACACTCCCTTCTGACTCAGGGCTGCTGTATGTCATATCCACAACTCCCCATACCCTCCCCATCCCAATTGCTCCTATCCAAGTTCTTCATCTTCTCAATCTCAGTTCAAAACTCATTCTCCTTGGGAAGACTTTTCTATCCTGCTTCCCACTTAGGCTTGGTTGGCTCTTCCCACTGCTATCTCCCTGTATTTTCTTTCACCACTTATAATTATAAATTAATTGGGGAAATCTTTTAATAATGGCTATCTTCCCAACTAGCCCAATAGCTCCCTGAGGGTAGGAACTATGTCTGTCTTGCATACCATTGTATACTCAATGCTTACCACAGTGCCTGGCACACAGCAGGGCCTGATTTCAGAGAACTTGTATGGCACTATTAAGTTTTCTTCCTCTTTATGGTTCCAAAGTCCTAGGTGCCCCTGTTTACAGGAAATACTGGGTTCCACTGACCCAGCCAAGACAGCAACTCACTGAGGAAATGGGGAAGGTGGAAAGAGTAAGACCCAGATAATGGTGCTTGAAGTTGTCCCCCCAAGTTATTCCCATGAGAGAGCAGGTTCCTCACAGACAGAGCCTTCTTCCAGATGTCGATTTCAAGCCTTTGGCTACCCAACCTGGATAGTGGGCCAGGACTAAAGTATTCTCCTGAATTGTAAACTTTCCTACCATCAGGGCCATGCAGATACCCAGGCTTTTCACTGGGGCCATGCTATTAATTATTAATAAGGAGCAGTGTGTAATTCCTTAGAGAAGAGCTTAGAGTGCAGAAGATATCTCATTCATCCAGATGATACTCTGCAAGGTAGGGGAGTAGAAACAGCCCAAACATATGAAAATAGCTATTTAGGGAAGAAGGATTAAGTAAGGTGAAGATGAAAGATCTAGTCAAGATGTTTTAAAATATATACCTATTAAATAAAGGGTGATTGCTGGTTAATTGGTTATTTGTTGAGTAGAGAGTAGTGAGTAGCTCTTATATGATGAAACTCCATTTCAGCCATTATGTTATGCTTCCTGCAGCTTCCTTTTTTTTTTTTTCCCTTTAAGGTGCCTTTTGTTCAGGTACCTCTCTCCTGATATTCCATTCAGGGACTCTTATCTCCCTCTGTCTTCAGCTTCAGCCATCATTGGTTGGAATGAATTTATCAGGTCTAAACTGGGCTGCAGATATTTTTCAATTGGAGGCAGCCTCTTGCTCCATTGCTGCAGTGTGCCAGGGAAGAAAGACATTTCTGGAGAAGAAGGTCTAATAGGAATAACTGATATTTTAAATTCTTTTACATTATTATTCTCTTTTTTCTTTCCAAGTACATGATCTTTATCATAAAATGCCTTGGGAATACTGGATTTTGTTACAGAAAGACTGTAAAGAGAATTATCAAGGTAGTATATAGCACTGGCAATCAAAAATTAGGTCAATAATAACTTTGCACCTAGAACGAATGTCTTGAGAGCTGGTATTCCAAATTCTTCTCTCTCTCTCTTTAGCTATCAGGCAACTGTCTACCAGCTTCTGAACAGGGATCTCTCACCAGCAGTTGAGTTCTTTAGCTTAATGCTACTTCCCTGAGCTGCATGGAGGACGAGGCTCATAGAATTCTCCCAGGGAATGTGAGAAGACAGCCTTCCCCCTATGGGAGCCAGGTATACTCTGGGCCAGAAGAAGAATATGAAGCAGGAGAAATAAAAGAAAAAGCTTCTACTTTCTAGCTCAAGGAAGTGGGAGAGATAAGAAGCACCTGGAAGCCAAGAGACAAAGCTGTTATACTTGTCCACTAAACTACCTCCTGGTAGTCCAAGGAGGAGAGATTGGTTAGATAAGTCTAGAAGAACAAAAGAAGCCAGAGGCTCTGTGCTGCAACACACTGAAGACTCTGGGAGGAGGCTAATTCCCACACTGGCCACAATTTGCTGGGCAACAGCCTCCTCATCCTCATGGCTCAGCAGAGTCAGGCAGAGGGAGGCCATAAGGCTTAACTTTCCCAAGTCACCTTTGGTTCCAGTGTGGTATAGACGGGCTTCAGAAGAACCTGAGAGTTCAATGGACAGTCTTCTCGAGATCTCCTTTATCATGCTGTCCTGGGCCACATTCCACTGCCATCCCAACTGATCCCCAAGGGCCGGTCTTTCTTGAAACAATAATCAGAGAGCTCTCAGAGATGGCAAGAACTGGCTTTGCAGAGACCTCTTGCCCACAAGGCCCAGGCCAATGGCTTCAGCACCAGCCCTTTCCATTAAGAGGGCAAATATGGAATCCAGTCTTGCCAACGCAGGTGTGGGGGTGGAAAGTGGACACTACCTTGCCTTGGCCTTGACCATGATCATGCAGGAGCCCAGACACAGTCCCTTGGGGCCAAATGGGCCAATGGGGCCATCTGTGTTATCCAACCAGGCCAGCAGAAGTTGAGATCCCTGGAATCCTAATAGGCCTATCTGCTCCCCACTAGAATATGAGTTCCACGAGAGCTGTGTCCCCAGTGTATTGAACTATGCCTGACATATACTAAGCACTCCATAGATATTAGTTGAACTGATGTTTAAATGGATGATCAAAAGAACCAAGGGGCATAGTGCTTCTTGAGTGCACAGAATTCCATCTGCAAGGGAACCCCATACACAGGCCACCTTTTTTTTCAGGCCCCCCCCTTACAACTTGCCAGTCCCATTCGCTACCCCAACACTCACATTCACATATGGACTCTGTTTCCTGAAAAAACATCTATGAATTATCTCCAAGCATTGCCCTTGTGCTGGCATCTTCTTTTCCAAAGGCAAGAAAAACTTGTCTATCAAGTTTTTTCTTAGTTTGAGCAGAGGCAACTGTCTACCAGCTTCTGAACAGGGATCTCTCACCAGCAGTTGAGTCCTTTCAGCTTAATGCTACTTCCCTGAGCTGAAGAGGCAGAAGCCATGCCCAAAGCCTGGTCTCAGGTCTACCAGCCCCAAGCTGCCTGAGGCAGGCCCAGCCATGGGGCCAGGCCTCAGGGTGGCCATCTGGGAGGGAAGCCGTGACCCCTCCAGACTCAGACAGCTTTTATGTGTGCCCTCTCAGGGTTGTCAGGAGGGAGGCTGTAATATGTGTGGCCAAAAGTCTCACTGGCTGTTTGACAATTGGCAAGTTTCTTAAATGCTAAGTCTCAGGACTTACTATTGTCTTATTGTTATCCTATCATCTTAGGATAATAATAGTATCTGCCTCAGAAGAGCATTATGAGAAATAAGCAAGAGACTATCTATAAAGGGCTTCACACAGTACTTGGCAGTAAGAGCTCAATAAATGGCAGCTATTTGTGTTATGTAAACAAACAAAAAAACACAACCCATATTCTGAAATAAATGGAAAAAACTCACCCCATCATCATGAATTCAACAAAGATTGTACCAGGCCCTGAACAGGTCCTGGATAGATCAGAGAAGGTTTGTAGAAGAATACCCGAGTTGAGTCTTAAGTTCTCTGCACCTTCACTTATGTTGACCCCTGGAGTGAATCACACATGCCCTCAGTTGTCTGCCTATCTCACTCTTTATTTCCAAAACTCAACCAAATGCTACCTCCTCCAGGAAGCTTTCCCTGACTGTACTTTCCAGGCTGGATTCCTTGGGAAGCAAACTCTGAGATTCACATGCAGGAAATTTATTAGGGAGTTCTCTTAGAAATGAAACCTGTGGATGGGGGAGGAAAAATGCAAGTTAGGCAGCAGGGGAAGCTGAGCAGCAGCACAGTCCCCCACAAAGGCCTCAGCAACCCCACAGACCCATTCCATGTTTGGGTGAATGGCTCAGGTCTTTTTACCCCCACGTTGATCAGCCATTGGATGTGGATTGCCACTGGAAGGAGGCATGACCTTGGGCTAGGCAATTTTCTTCAGTAGAGACAATCCCCAGAGAGGGCTGCCAGCTGAGGATGATTGTCTGGAAGCACTCCCTGCAGCTGGGGGAATGAGGCCTTCATTCCTGAAAGATGATTTGTATGGTACAACATAGCATCTACCACATATTTCAACCCAGCTTTCACGAGTAACAAAGATCTCTTGATCTCTATCTGCTTGACTCCTGTGCCTAAATCTCAATTGTAATATTATATGGGTGGAGAAGTAAGAAAGGAATTTATCCAGCCCCCAAACTCTCAATCTCATTAAAAATTGGGAGGTTCCTCTCCTGTATTCCATGGTTGAATCCTTTCATTGTGGCTAAACATTCCTGGCATCAGGGCTGGGAGTCAACAAAAGTATGGGATTTACGATAAATGAAGTGAGTCCAAAAAATGTAAACTAGAATCATGGGATAATTGTAGAATAGGGGGTGGGGCAGGAATTGAGCTGATCTCTATATTGGTCTGAGTCTAGTTTAAGAAAAATTTTGATTCTTCTTTGAAAAGAGAGGAAGGAAGGCAGATTTCACTCTTGCTTGATAGAGCAGTGAGTTGTTTCCTTGGGCGGTCTGTTCAGCTGGTGGGTTCAGTTTGGCTCAGTCTATATTACGGAAATGGGGCTGGTGGCTCTGCTGTCTGTTGGCATGATCCAACAAGGCCAAACTTGAGACATAGTGAGCCATAAATGCCTACTTGAATGGGATTATTTAGTGGATTTGCAAATATATCTTTAGTTAAGAGCTGCTCTCAGGAATCTATAGCTGCCCTCCTACCACAGAAAGCAAACATATGAAAACCCAATCTAAAATTTCATATTTTAGGCTTAAAACAGATTTTAATCAAGGGTTTTTGAGTCATCAGGATAGTTTTTAGATTTCCCATTATTACTTACTAAAACCAAATGTTTTATGAATTTTAAGAATTGCAAGCAAATCCTAAACTCTTTTTAGTAGGTTTGCTTATTGTAATGGTATAGGTAAGTCAATTCTGGAACTATTTTAGGTGTATTATAGGATTCAGCAAATGATTGAATATATTGATGTTGTCAAGATCCAGGGTTCTCCCTATGGCTGAAGGGACATACAAATATGGATTGAGGTAAGGCAAGAAAGAATCCTATGGGAATGAAAATGGAGATACCAGTATGAACTCATGATTTCTAAGATATGTATGTGTATGTGAATATGCATGTTTTATGTGTATGTGTGCATCTGTATGTATGTATATGTGTATATGTGTATACATGCATGTGGTGGTTTGAAGCTATGTACCCCAGAAAAACATGTCTTTAAAGTTAATCCATTCCTGTGGGTGTGGACCCATTGTAAAAAAGATCTCGCCAAGATGTTACCTCAGTTAAGGTACAGTCCAAATGAATCTGGTTGGGCTCTTATTTTTTTTTTTAATATTGTTTCATCAATTGTAAAAAAAGTACCACACTAATACAAATTGTTAGCAATAGGGAAAACTGAGTGTTTGAGGAGTGGTGTATGGGAACGCTGCACTTTCTGCATGATTTTTCTGTAACAGGTTGGGCTTTAATCCAGATTACTGGAGTCCATTAAAAGCAAAGTGAAAGTCAGGCAGACAAAAAGCCACAGAGGGAACAGCCAGAAGTTGAAAGTCAATGGAACCTGGAAAAGAAAGGAGAATCCACATGCATGGCCATGTGACAGAAAAGCCAAGGACCAAAAATCACAGGCAGCCAGCCCCAGGCGCCACAGACTTCTGGAAGAAAGCATCGTCTTGATGACGCCCTAATTTTGGACTTCTCCTAGCCTCAAAATCATGAGCCAATACATGCCTGTTGTTTAAGCTAACCCATTACATAGTATTTTCTTTGGCAGCCAAGAGAACTAAAACACATATTTCCTTGTACTTTCCCCCTGAAAGGGCCAAGAAAAGACACCTGAATAGCAACGAGTAAACCTAGCACTCAGATCTTGATCTCTAATACCATTATTAGAGCCAAGCTCCTTGGGGAAATGAGTGGTTTCAGGACTGAGGTGAGATAGTGTACTAGTAAGGGTTCTCTAGGGAAACAGAACCAACAGGAGATATCTGTAAATGGTATGAGATTTTATGAAATTGTCTCACACAACCGTGGGGATGCACAAGTCCAAATTCCACAGGGCAGGCTACAATCCACAGGCTCTGATAAAGGTCCTCAGTGAGTTCCCCAGAAGACGCTGGCTGTCTGAAGTAGAGATTGGAATTCTCTCCTTGAATGCTGAAATCTCATCTCCTTTTAAGGCTTACAACTGATTGAATGAGACATCACTCATTGTTAACTGCAGTCTCCTTAGTTGATTGTAGATGTAATCATCTATCTATGCAATCAACTCACTGAAGATTAAAGTCCATGAAATGTCCTTGTATTACAATTAGCCCAGTGCTTGCTTCACCAAACTGGGCACCATTACCTGGCCAAGTTGACACATTAGCCTAAATATCATTTTCAACCCTTTGTTAACTTAGTAGCCATACACATCACCTTAAACCATGCTTAATCTCTTAAAAAAAAAATTAACAGGCATATATGTATTTTTTCACCTAACAATACTCAGTTGTCCTGCATACAACCAGAAATGCATGAAATCCCTCCAGAATACGGTGCAAGTCCTTGAGTAATATTCACTCTTAAACTTGATATCCTGAAATACTACAACATGAAACTAATACAACTTGTGTCATATGATAAGGGGAACAGATTGGGAAGAAAACAAAGATATTTGTTTCCTCTACATATACAAACATACTCAAAACAAGGAAGAAATATTCATGACCATTATAATCTTCATTTCTGTAACTGGTCATATGGTCAAATTTCTATTTATCACTACCTTCTTCAACTACCCTTTCCATGTTCACTTTACCCTCAGCAAGCACCTCAGCTGGCAGTTCTTTGCCTGATGGGGTGACCCAAGCCTTCATACCTGAAGATTCTGGGCCGTTGTTAGTCCTGCCTGAATTAGATTGTTGCAATTTTCCATTGATTTTAATCACAGGGCATGGTAGTACGAGGAGACACCCTAGGGAATCTACTGTATTCCAGGAAAACTTCTTTATCTCCATTGTGTAGGTGCAGTCCCATTTCCCCTTATTGGTTAGGATCAATTACCCAGCCAGTACAGTAATTCCCTTCCTTGCCTGTTGACTCAGAGGCATGAGGAGCCCAAAGTGGCCAGGTGGCAGTCTTAACTTCCAGTTCAATGGACTCACTGTTGTGCTCCCTGAGGAAGCACTCCTTCATTTGGAACTAAGACCTGTAGACCAGCAGAGCTTAAGTTTGCAGGAACAGGAAGCAAAAATTTTCCTAGTGGATCACTAGGGGTAAAAGTGAATGGTGCCACTGCCATTTCCACCCCTTGATTCCTATACCTGCGAATCCTGGCTATGAGAGAAGCAGCACCATACAGTGGATGCTGATTTAGAGCACACATAGCAGCTGGGAAAACAATGCCCCAGCCCTGCAAGGCTTTGCCACCTAGTTGGCATGGTAATTGTCTTCAAAAGTCCATTGCACTGTTTTCTCAATCCAGCTGCTTCAGGATGATGGGGAACAAGGTAAGACCAGTGAAGTCCATGAGCATGTGCCCATTCCCACACATCATTTGCTGTGAAGTGGGTTTCTTGATCAGAAGCGATACTGTGTGGAGTACCACGGCAGTGGATGACATTCGGTAAGTCCACAGGTGGTCGTTTTGGAAGAAACATTGCATGCAGGGAAGGTAAACTCACACTGGGAGTATGTGTCCAGTTAGAACAAATTGCTGCCCCTTCCACGATGGAAATGGTCCAATATAATCAACCTGCCACCAGGTAACAGGCTGATCACCTCGGAGAATTGTGCCGTATCAGGCGCTGAGTGTGGGTCTCTGTTGCTGTGACGCAGCAGACTGTAGCCAGGTCAGCCTTGGTGAGGGGAAGTCCACGTTGCTGAGCCCATGCATAACCTCCATCTCCACCACCATGGCCACTTTGTTCATGAGCCCATTGGGCAATGACAGGAGCAGCTGGAGAAAAAGGCTGCTATCCACAGAACAGACCATCTTATCCACTTGATTATTAAAATCTTCCTCTGCTGAAGTCACCCTTTGATGAGTATTCACGTGGGACACAAATATTTTCATGTTTTTTTGCCCACTTAGAAAGGTCTATCCACAACCTCTTCCCTAGACCTCTTTGTCAACAATTTTCCAATCATATTCCCTCCCAGTCCCTGACCATCCAGACAAGCCATTGGCAGCAGCCATGAATCAGTGTACAAACGCATCTCTGGCCATTTCTTCTTCCAAGAAAAATGAACAGCCAGGTGCACTGCTTGAAGTTCTGCTCACTGAAAAGATTTCCTCACCACTGTTCTTCAGGGTCTTCCCAAAAAAAGGCTGCAGTGCTGCAGCTGTCCACTTTCAGGTGGTTCCTGCATAGCATGCAGAATCATCTGTAAACTAGGCCCAAGTTTTCTCTTCCTCTGTCAACTGATTTTTAAGGAACTCCCCAAGAGGCCATAGCTGTGGGCTGGGAAAGAGATGGTAATGTGGCAGGAGTGGTGTCCATGGGATTTGGGCCACTTTCTCGTGTAATTACTTGTGCCTTCAGGACCCGCTTGAGCCCTATCTCATGTATACCATTTCCACTTTATGATGGAGTGCTGCTGTGCACGCCCAACTTTATGGCTGGGCAAGTCAGACAATATCCAGCTCATGATAGGTAACTCAGGTCTCATGGTAACTTGGTGGTTCACGGTTAAGCACACAGTCTCTACTAAGGCCCAGTCGTAGGCTAAAAGTTACTTCTCAAAAGGAGGGTAGTTATCTGCAGAGGATGGCAGGGCTTTGCTCCAAAATCTTAAGGCTCTGTGTTGCTGTTCTTCTATAGAGGCCTGCCACAGGCTCCAGACGGCCTCTGTGTTTGCCACTGACACTTCCAGCACTACCGGATCTGCTGGATCGTATGTCCCAAGTGGCAGTGCAGCTTGCACAGCAGCCTGGACCTGTCACAGAGGCTCCTCTTCTCCCAGTTCCCACTACACCAAATTATACCAGAAAGTAAGAAGTGCTAATATGTGTGTGTGTGTGTGTGTGTGTGTGTGTATGTGTGTGTGTGTGTGTCTGGCAAAGGAGTCAGATTGTAAGGGTTTCCACTGGCCAAATTTGGGACAATTTGAGCACCAAAATTATTAACTATGGCAATGAATTACCACTGGCAAAATCAGCATTCATGAGTCCTTACTGATAATGAATAGATAAATAAATAAATGAGCGAGAGGGGAGAATTCTTGCTTAAGGTAGATTGCAAAGGACCATCTAGTAAATGCAGGGGGTGCAGGAGTTGGGAAATCCTCATTTTGCAACCATCATGGTAAAAGATAGAATCTGGCAAGAATAATAAATGGAAGCTAAATCTAGGTAAAAATTTTGACTAAGAGCAGACTATTTGTACTGAATTTCCCCACAGACTGTTAGTTGCAGGGAAGGAAAAAGTAGTAATTATGGAGTGCAGAAATTGAACAACACCTTGAGCAGGTGATCAGAATTAATATCGGCACTGAGGGACAGATGGACATCATGAGCCTCCAGTTGTGACATCCTGAGGACATAGCATAACGTATGCAGTATTCTGGCCAAGAATGCATAACCTCAATCTAATCACAAAGAAATATCAGATAAATCCAAAATGAGAATTTTCCATTAACACAAAGGGGGGAAGTATTGTATTCTTCAAAAGTGTCACTCTCATAAAAGACAAAGAAAAGCTGTGGATAAAGCAGACCAAAGAGACATGACAATTGAATGCAATACCTTACCTTAGTCTGGATCTTGTGGTGGAAGGGTAGGGATGCTATAAAAGATATTATTGGGTCAACTGACAAAGTTGGAATATGGACACTAGATTAGATAAAAATATTTTATCTCTGTAAATTTATAAAATTGATAACTGTACTCTGGTTATGCAATAGAATATCCCTATTCTTAGGAAATACACACTGCAGTGTTAAGAGGTAAAGGGCTATGATGTACATGACTTAATATCAAATGGTTCAGAGAAAAATTATTTGTGTGTAGATGTGTGTGTAGATGTGTGTGTATATGCATATATGTACATTTAGATGGAGAGAGAGGGAGAAAGAGGGAGTGACAGAGAGAGGGAAGCAGGAAAAATGAAAAAGTAAATGGGATAAAATGTTAGCAATAGATTAATCTGGATAAATGATATATTGATGTTCTTCGTACTATTTTCACTTTTGCAACTTTTTGTAAATTCAAAAGTACTTCCAAAGAAAATATTTTAATTTTTTAAATTGATTTCTAAAGCTGAATCTGTTGCCTGGATGTCTTTCTTCTTGAATATCTGCCTGTCATGTCTTACTGTCTATCAAAACCCAGAGCAAATTCAAGTCTCTTTGAGTGATCTCCAAAATCTCCTGTCTGGATTAATTACCACCAACCCCAACTCCCTGACCATTGGCTTTCTTACAGTGTAGTTCTTTTTTGACACCTGCCTTTTATCAGTTATATTTATGAATATTTATTCAACAGATATTAATTGAGGGTATATGTATCAGGCATTGGGAATACATCATGAAAAAAAAATCAGACACCCCTGGTCTCATGGAGTTTATATTCTAATGGAACATTTCTCTTCTACTAACATTGGATTTAGAGCCAATAGATCTGCTGGCTGCTTTCTTATCTTTTATTGAGTGCAAGAGTATGTAAGACACTGTGCTAAACACTACGACAGAGTCTCTGCCCTCATGAAACCTAGAGTCAAGTGGGGGGATGGGTATTTAACATATAGTCACCAAATAAATATAAAATTACAAGTTGTGTTAATTGCAATGAAGGAAAAGTGCAGGATGTTATGAGAGCCCATAATTTAGATTGAGTTGGATCAGGGAAGGCCTCTCTGAAAAAATATAAATTAAGGTGTGCCCCGCAAGATAAACAGAAGTTATGTTTACTTAAATTGGGGGAAGAACGAGTATGAATGATCTAGAGTGAGAAAGGGGCTGTGCTTTTGAACATTCAAAGAGTGAGGTGACTGAAATACAACAAGAAAAATCTGAGACTGGGGAGGTAGGCAGAGGCTAGATTACGCAGAGTCCTTGTAATGGTTTTAAATATGCCCATAAATACTTTGATACTCCTCCCTTTCAGAGATACAGCCTAATTCCCCTCCCATGGAATGTGTACTAGACTCAGTGACTTGCTTCTAATGAACAGAATAAAGCAGAGGTGAATGTGTCACTTTGCAGACTAGGTCACAAAAGGCACTACCACTGGGTCCTTGCTGTCCTGGATCATTTGTCTGGGAGAAGTTTGCCTCCATGCCATGAGGGCATTCAAGCAGCCTATGGAAAGAGAGGCCCACAGTGCAAGGAACAGCAATGCCTGCCAACGACCATGTGAGTGACTCATTTTGGAGGTGGATCCTCCAGCCCAAGTCAAGCCTTCAGATGACTGCAGCTCCCGAAACATATGCTGAGCCAGAACCCTAAGCCAGAACTGCCCAGCTAAGCCACTCCGTATTTCTCAACCACAGAAACTGTGAGGTAATAAATATTTGCTATTTTAAGCCACACATTTTGGATAATTTGTTACAGAGCATTAGGAAACTAATGAAGCCTTACAGAACATGCTGAGGATTTGGGGTTGTCTCCTATGTACAACAGTCAGCCACAGAAAGGCCTTAAAGCAGAGATACTCTCTTACTAGAGATTGTATTGACTGTAGTGTGGAGAATGAGAGGCAGGAAGACAAATGTTGAAAAAAGAAAGACCAGTCCAAAGACTATTACTGAAGTGCTCCACACACTGGATGGTGGTGGCTTGGACAAAGGTTATGGCATGAAATGTACAAGTGGACACAGATTTTAAGGTAGTGGAGATAGAAAATCAGAACTTGATGATAAATTAGATGTGGATTTTGAGAGATAGAAGGGACCGTTTAGTAACTGGGAAACAAGAATGTATTTGTGATATTAGATTGGCAAGATGGCGTCGGTTTAGGTGGCACGCACCATCTCTCTTACAGAGGACAGCTGACTGGGGGCAGGATCCTGCCTGCATAGGCTGTTCTTGGAGCCCATGGAGCGAAAGCCTTAGGGACATCGATCTGGAGGGAGCTGGACAGGGAAGTGGATTGCTCAAGATTTTCCTGAGCTGGAAATCCCGGACACGGACAGCTAAGCCCAACCCTCAGGGCGAAAGGCTAGGGCAAGCCCCAACTCTCGCCAGCAACCCAGTGAGAGGGAGCATTCTCCGGGAGTGGGAGGGTTCTGGCAGAGAGTGGAGAGAGATTTCCTTTCTGTGGGTTTGGTTGCCTGGATCCCATTGCAGCTTTGGGGAGCACACCAGCCGGCTTGAAGTAGCACCAGGCTGAGGGGAGAGGCAAATCTGCTGAGGAAGCCTGATTTACCTAGC
>JAQZBX010061571.1:0-17077 GCA_029593785.1 Cabassous unicinctus
GTTCTGGCCTTCTTCGCCCCTGCCTGGATCACTACTCAAGTAAAACCTGGGCATTTATAATCTATAATGGAAAATTGTAGTCTGTAAACCAGTCCTCTGCATCACTCTTCAGCCCCTTCTTCTCTACCTGGGACCTATGATCTGTTATTTTCTCCCATTCCTCTTCCCTCCCTACCTTAATAAATTACTGGCCTAATCGAGGTGGCGTGCTCTTGAAATTCATTTCTGCAGCATAGTCAAGAACCTAGACAAAATCTGGTTACACCAGGGGTTCTTAACCAGGGGTCTGTGAGCTTGAATTGAAATTCAAAAAAACATTATTCTTGTGGGTACATGTTGGTGCAGGTGTGATATATTTATTAAATAATACACAGTGTAGTATGGACTTAGTAAGGGGTCTGTGGTTTTCACCTGACTGGCAAAGGGGTCCGTGGAACAAAAAAAGTGTTAAGAACCCCTGTTCTAGGCATTATAGGATAAAAGAGACTTGAATAACCTAATTGTTCTTTCTTAGGAGTTAATGATGTGCTTTGAGAGAAAGACACATACTGATGAAGCAATGTGTTGACAAGGGAGCTTTAAATAGAATAGATTTAAATCTGATATATAAAGGCTGAGAACAGGACAGTGTAAACTGCCAAGCTGGGTAGAAGGCCAAGGAACTCTAGAAGTGATACCGAACAAAAGAAAAGTTATTTTCTGCCTGATGCACTTCAAAGACCAATTCCTGAGACACCAGGTTTCAAAGAGAGAAAGAGTTCTATTTGCCAGTGCATAGTAAGGAGCTCAGATAGCCTAAAAAAGTCTGTCTCCCCGAACTGCAGTAATTCTGATAGTTTTACAGTATCCAGGTTTAGCAGGTTTATGCTAACGAGTAATTGGGGTGGGGCTGGCTCAGGTTTAAGGCATTTGGGAATGGGGATACTAAACGGGGGATTTCAAACAAGGGAGGGTGGAGTGGTTACCATTTTAATGGAACAACCATAAAAAAAGGTAAGATCAGTCTGGAATAATCATCACAATAGCAGGTACACACAACGGTGAACCTAGTTTGAAATGATCATAAACATAGGGTGAAGTTGGTCTAGCCAGTTTCAGTAACTTCAGCTTTTGGCTATTCTATAATATACTGGAGAATTTAAAAAATCTATGTAATGATTCAGTAATCATAACCATTTGTTAATTCTTAACTCTTGGTTACAGAAGGAGGAAAGTGTGAACTGCTGCAGTCAGTGAAGGCTTCACAGCAGAGGAGAGAGAGCTATGAATGACCAATAAGGTACGGACAAGCAGAGAGAATGAGGACGAAGGCATTTATGGAATGGGTGCTGGAAGCTAGAACAAGTGAAGGCCAGTAGTGGGAAGGGGAAGGCGTGGGGGGAGAAGAGACAGAGAGTCAGAGACACCAGGGGTCAGGGCAGGGCAAGGAAGGGAAGGGAAGGGTAGGTGAGAGAAGGGAGTATCCTACTTTAGGTGCCAGAGAGTAGAAGTGAGGATGATGAACTAAGAGTAGCTTCCCTTTGGGGTGAATGCTGACTCCCAGCCTGCCTACCTTGAGTAGACATGACACTCTGGGGGAGGCAAGGGAGAGGAGAGCAATCAAGGCAACAGGTTGCCGACATAGTTAGCAGCCCAGGGCACCAGGAAAGGAAGATCTGTCACTTCACAGTCCAGGGAACTTCAGGAAGAGATGCTAATGCCAAGGACATGTAAGGCATGCCCAGACGTTCTTGAGCTGTTGGTCTCATTTTGTCCCCCCTTTCCCCAGCTCAAAATCTTTTGCATATGACTTCGTCCTCTGCTTCAACTGTTCCCAATCTCCATCTCTGTGCCTCCCTCACCCTTCAGTCCCTAGATCATCAAAACAGCACAGATTTTTTTCATCTTCATCACATCTCTTCCTGGGCTGGGCTGAATTCTCATATCCACCCAATTTTACCGACTTAAAATAATATCTTTTTACCAATAAACACCAGAACCAAAGCAGTTCTAACCATGCATGTTCACAATACTCATACCTTCCTGTATACGGTACATCTTGTAACTTTGAGTTCCCATCACTTGATGGAAAGATTTATTTCTACAATAACATGATGCATTTTCATCCTGATTATGAGTTCCCATCAGTGTGATTCAAGAGGGACAAACAAAGTGATCTAGAATTAGGCTTGAGGATTTTGGGAAGCCGAGGTACAGGGAAGTGGCCCATTCAACAAGTCGTGCTTACTGAGACCCTGGTTAAGTGCTGCCCGCAGTGGTAGGGACTGCAGACTGGGAGAAAAGTGACACCATCTTGTCTTCTAGAAGTTTACCCTCAAAAGGGAGCAAACATATGTGTGAAGAGTAACTCCAATATGATGTGTTAACTGCTGTATGAGAAGAGCAGCATGGAGAAGGAATTGGGAGTACAGGCTTGAGAGACCCAATATTTGACATCTCTCTACCACTTCCTAGCTCTGTGACTTTAGACAAGTAACTTGAAAGCAAGTTTACCCTGCTTCCTGTCTGGAAAACTGGAATGATGAGACCTATTACCCAGAGTTATCATTACACTTAAATACTGTTAGATACTGCAGTGCCTGGCACCCAGTAGGTTCTCAGTGAGCTGCAGTTCTGGTGATGGTGATTATAACAATGGCATTTCTGATGTATAAAGTGTTAGAGAGACTCAGTGTGGGAATAGCAGTGAATTCTGACTGGGGTCAGTGAGGGTCGAGTTGGTGCAGGAGTAGTGGCCACATCTGCACACCATCTGTCAGGCATGCCGGGGATGCAGCCGTGCTCTGGGAAGATGTTTGATGAGATGACCTCAAAAAGCCCACCATGTATAAGATTCTGTGGATTACGGGTCAGAAAATTCTCCCATTGGCAGAGATCTTATTGGGCAGAGCACTTGATAAGCACCCTTGACAATGTGGAATGAACTGCTGATGCTAAATTGATCCTTGAGGAGCTGAAATAAGTATCTGTTTTCTACCTTTTATGTGGATAGTGTTATATACAAGCTTATCTCCCGTTCCAGGATTACTATAACCCAGAAGCTGAAGGGTTTGTTTTCTTGGATTCTTTAGAAGGGCACCCATTTTCAACTGGATCTGGTTTTAAACTTCCTGAAACTTGGAACATGAGACAAATGGTGAGTGTTTGGAACCTAGTGTGTGCTCAGCATATACATAATAACATGCACTAAGAATGCACTAACGTTCCTCAAAAAGGTTCCTTATTAGATTCAATACAGAGAATAGAAATTTGTACTCTGGCTTCTGGATGTCAAGCATCCCGGATGTTTCCGAGTGCAGTGAGTCTCCCCCAGTTAAGGCCTCCATCTGTGCGAGGAAGTCATTCAGCAATGCTCAGACAGTCTGGGCTCATGGGACAAATACAGCCCTCAAATAATCTCTTCCATTTCCTACTACATTCCAGTCCCTACAGAGGCAGGCCTTGGGAATTGAGTGCTTTTCTTTGGCCTTGAATTTCTTGAGATAATGTGTATTAAAGTGAAAAGTCGGTATCTGTAGTTCAAGGGCAAAAGAAACCATAAGGTACTGAAAAAATTGCAACCCAAGAAGGCAGCTGTGTTGTGCTGGCATATCAGGCCACAACAGCAGAGTAAGCCAATTCTTGAGGCAGAAGCCACAGGGAGGGAATTAAAGCGACTCCAAACCTCTTACTCAGCACATGCTGTTATTCATGCAGAAGCCGGGATACCAGTAAGACTCAAGGTGCTGAATCAGCATCGTTTCCAGCCTACAATTCATATTATTAATAGAGAACTGTTTGAAAGGACCAACCCTTAAGGGAGAAAACACCCATGTTAGCTCTGGGTGAGCACACCAGATATAATTTTTGTTGTGGGAATGGGAAGGTGGTTTTCCCAATCAAGGGCACAGCCAGAATGGAGAGAAATGCTTTCACTGACAAAATGGCCATAGGCTGTGCAGCCCTAGTGAGCTCTGGAGCTGGAGGTAAAAGCCTTCCAGCTGTGTCCTAGGGCTCTATGCCTCCCTCAGTTTCCCTCTCTATAAAATGAAAAATTATCGTGCTTGCCTTGTAGGTGGCCGAAATGACGTAATGTATGTAATGTGCTTGCCTGCCTTGCCCTAACTCCTCATGAATGTTAATAGTGACTAAGATAGTAATTCCAGGTGCCTTGTTTCCCCTCAGAACAGCAAACATATTTCCTTTCCCGTTGCTCTTAAGCAATTAGGCATTACCCCATGTGGTGCTTTGGAGCTGTACGTACCCCGGAAAAACGTTCTGAAAGTTAATTCATTCCTATCGGTGCGAATCCAATCTAAGTAAGACCTTTTGATGAAGTTATTTCCTTTAAGGTGTGGCCCACCTCAGTCAGGATGAATTTCATTCATGAGCAGGATGAAATTCAGAGAGAGAGAGAGAAAGCCATAGGGAGCAAGAAGCTGAAATTCAGCAGGATCCAGAGGAGTACAGAGAGGCAAGGAGAGGCTGCCATGTGCATTGCCATATGACAAAGGAACCAAGGACCAAGGATTGCTGTTGGCAGCCAGCCCCAGAATGCCAGCCTTCGGGAAGAAAGCATTACCTTGATGATGCTTTGATTTGGATTTTCTCTTAGCCTCAAAACTTGAGCTAATAAATTCGCATTGTTTCAACCAACCCATTGCAAGGTATTTGCTTGAGGAGCCAAGGAAAACTACAATACCTCTCATATTTAAACTTTTAGACTTAGGTCAATAAAGATTACAAAAAAATATGTAGAAAAGAAGAGAGAAGAAAATTAGAAAATTTATTTAAGGAACAACACAAGTTCTCACCAGTACTCTGAAAAGATGATCAATATTACTCCGTGCTCTTAAAATCAGGATCTAACTCATAAGTCTATTTTTTTTTCACGATGTAATATAATATTTGTTATTTAATGTTTCAGTAGATACAAATATAGCAGCTAGCCAGAAAGATGATAGATTGATAGATAACTAGTACTCACACTCTTTATTTCAGTATACCTATGCATTATATCCTGAACATGAAATTTGTAATTCTTCTAGATAATTACAAGAAAAATATTCACATCTATGAAGAGATCCATTTATATCATAAATACATACCACATGAAATCTATGTCAGACTTCCCATCTACCTTAGAGTGGGAGCTGCAGAGAGAAAGAAGTCAGTCAGGACTAATAACAGGGAGAAAGAAATATGACTTTTAGCCATTCAAACAAAAAATTAAAACAAGCAATGTTTAAAAATGAATATCATGGAAAACAATTCTGATAAAGTTTAAATGCATAAAATAATTAATAAAAATCTAGATAGAGAAAGGACAAAACAGAGTAATAAGGTAGCTGAATTTAGGCATTGATATTTTGCTCATGAGATAAGAGATAACACACAATGTGTGAATTAAAGGGAATCTGAATGTCTGGTACAGTAGAACCTGGTGATGATGGCAGACAGGACAAGAAAATCCAGAGCTCACCAATGCTCCATGATTCCTACCAGTCAGGAGTTGAGGGAAAACTGGCCTCTCTGGAGAGTAAAACCATCATTCCTCCCACTCTCCTGAGAGGACTATCCCACACATGTACTTCATAAGGAATAATGATGTATACAGAGAATAAGTGTATAGGCAAGATGAGTCGAAGGAAAGCTGGCTGTCTTGAGTTTGAATTCACCAGTTATGCAGGACTCATTACAGGTATGATGCATATGTGTCCTTCGGGATGCAGCGAAGGCGATACTCAGACGGAAATTTATAGCTGTGAACGCCGCGACCACGAACCCCACGACTACAGCCCCAGGAACCTGCGGGAGGCGCGTGGGGACCAGATGGCCCGCACCCGTGCCCCGCACCTGGGCCCATAAGTCTATTGATGTGTTTGTTGAAATGCTATATGACAGTCACTGCTCTAAGGGCTTTGCCTGAAATATGTAATCTAGTCCTCAGAATAAACATGTGAAATATGATATTACTCTTATATTACAGATTAGGAAACAGAGGCTTTGAGAGAGTAAACATATTTCTCAAGGACACACAACTAGCAAATTGGCTATCATTGCTGTGTAACAAATTATCCCAAAACTTAGAGTCTTAGAACAATAAACATTTTCAGAGTCCAGACTAGGGTGAGGTGAGTGAGGGACTAGCCTTGGGTGCAAAATTTAAGGGAATGCCAAAAACTCAGCTACCAAGATAAATAATATTTTAATGCAATATTTTTTCAAAATCAAAATTAATGTAAACAAATCCATGATGAACAAAATACTAAAATTTTAGATAAAGAAGGGAACAATATTACTGATTTTCCCTTTTGCCTCAGGCTCCAGTATGGTCCATCTCAGCAATGTTAATGATCCTCTCTTGCTTTTTCAGTTTCCCCATATTTCAAATAACCACATAATCTCCAATCTCTACCTCCTAAACTCAAATTTAGCTGCTTCTCTCCATTCCCACAGTCACTATTCTAGTCCAAGCTATCTTACTTCACATGTGCTACTGAAATAAGGGCCCCCAACTGCCTTTCCCAACTCTGCTCTGGGTTCTCCAAAAAGCAGACTCTGAGATGGAGATCTGCAAGCAGGAGGTTTATTGAGGAAGGCGTGGGATGGACACAGAGGGGAAGAAAGGAGAGCAGAGTTGGGCAGAGGGAGAAGCTGAACTGTGATGCAGTCATAGCGAAGGCTTAGTTGTTCCCACAGGAAGGTCTGGAGTTGTTCTGAATTGCCATGGCAAGGAGCCAGGTCTTTATACCAACACCTGCCCTACACGCACGCGCGCACACACACACACACACACACACACACACGCCATTGGTTATAAGCTGCTATGCAGTTCTCTATGGCCAAGGCCAATTTCCAGATGATCAACTTAGGACTGTCAGTCACCATTACTAGCAGAACCCAGGGTATTGAGTGCTTTGTCTTGGAAGGGGGTATCTGGATGACTCATCACAGCATCTGCTGTACTCCTTCAGTCTATCCTCTCAATGGTAGCTGCAGTCCTATTTTGGAAATGCAAATCTGATCTTGTCACTCTTTTGCTTAAAACCCTTTATCATGTCCACTGAACGTAGGATAAAACCCAAATAAACCCAAACAGATTCTTTGATCATTTGGCCCTAACCACCTCTCACCTCATGTGCTCAGTGCCCTGTCTCTGCTCTTCCCACGGGGGCCTCTCTTCAGTGCTGGGGCAGGCTGAGCACTGCCCACCGTGAGCCAGGACTCTGCCGTTCTCAGACTGCCCATTCTGCTCTTTGCCTTCCTCATCCTTCAGCCTAAATGACCTGTCACACAGAGCTCTTGCATGATCCCTAATTGTTTCTACTGCTGCACCAAAACTCTTAGTGGCTTAAAACAAGCATTTATTATTTCTCATGATTTTACGGGTGGGCTGGATGGTTTGTCTGATGGTCTTGCCTGGGCTCACTTCCATGGCTGCAGTCAGCTGGTGGGTCGATTTGGGGCTGGGCTCAGCTGAGACAGTTGGGTCTCTCTTTCCACGTGGTCTTTTATCCTAGGCTTTTTCATGGTGGGGTTTCAGCGTTCCAAGAAGGTGAAGGTGGAAGCTCTGGTGAATCGAATTGTGCACCCCAGTTTGGACATGTACTTGGTCTTGGCCTGCATTCTGGTGGATGTGGACCTATTGTAAATAAGAGCTCTTCAAGGTGTTACTTCAGTTAAGGTGTGGCCCAACTGAATCAGAGTGGGTTTTAATCCAGATTACTGGAGCTCTTTATAAGCAGAATGAAAGTCAGTCAGAAAGAGAAGCAACAGGGAGCAGACAGAAGATGGAAGTCAAAGAAACTTGGAAGAGAAAAGAGAAGATGCTGTCATGTGCATTACCATGTGACAGAAAAGCCATGGAACTCCAAAGCTTGCTGGCCAGCCAGAAGATAATCAACCCCGGGAGGAAGCAAGCCTTCTAGCCTCTGAAACTTTGAGCCAATATTCCTGTTGTTAAGCCAAACTATTGTATCCAGGCTCTGGATCTTGCACAGCGTCACCTCTGCCATATCCTATTAGTCAAAGCCAGTCAATGTGTGGTATAGACTCCACCTCTTGCTGGGAGGAGCTACAATGACTTTGTAGCCATATTTAATCTACCAGACCAATCTAAAATACGTTCCCAGGCTAATCTCTCCCTAACCACTCTCTACCTTTCCTACATAGTTTTTTTTTTTTAAAGATTTATTTTAGGGGAGTGGGTGTAGCTCAGTGGTTTAAGTGCCTGCTTCTCATGTACAAAGTCCTGGGTTCAATCCCCGGTACCTCCTTAAAAAACAAACAAACAAAACAGAGAAACCCAAAGATTTATTTTATTTATTTATTTCTCCCCACCCCCTTGCTGTTTTTCACTTGCTGTATCTGTTCATCTTCTTTGATTCTTTTAGGAGGCACCAGGAGCTGAATCCAGGACCTCTGATGTGGGAGAGAGGTGCCTAATTGGTTGAGCCACCTCTGCTCCCTGCTCTGTTGTGTCTCTCATTTTGTTTTTCCTCCTCATGTCTCTTGTTGCATCATCTTGTTGTGTCAGCTCGCTGCACCTGCCCGTTGTGTCAGCTCACTGTCTTCTTTTAGGAGGCACCAGGAACCTCTGCTCCCAACTTTGTTGTATCTCTCATTATGTTTTTGCTTCTCGTGTCTCTTGTTGTGTCAGCTTGCCATGCCTGCCCATTGCGTCAACTCGCTGTCTTTTTTAGGAGGACCTGGGATCCGAACCAGCAATCTCCAATGTGGTAGGTGGGAGCCCAATCACCTGAGCCACATCTACTTCCCCATAGTTTTTCTTATCACAATTTGTAATCATATTTATTTGTGTTTGATTTATTTTCCACTATATTGTGAGCTCTGAGAGAATAGATATCATGCCAATATTTCTTACACTTACCCCAACTGCCTAACCTAGTATCTTACAAATAGTTGGTGCTCAATAAATATCAGTTGAATAAGTGAATGGATAAATGAGTGCAAGTTCCTTTTCAGGTCTCACATTCTATGACTGCTGTGATTTTGATAGCCCAGAGTTATTACCAAAAATTTCTGGATGTTAGTAAAAAGATGACCAATAGAGATAGTCTAATCCTATATATTTTTAAAAAGTGGTGCTCAAATTGTGGTTCTAGGTCTAGCAACATTACTGTTACCTAGAAACTTGTTAGAAAAGCAAAATTTTGCCTCTTCCCCTCCCCCACTTCAGGCCAACTAGATCAGAAACTCTGGGTTGGGGCCCAGAAATCTGTCTTATCAAAGTCTCCAGGTGATTCTGACAAATATGAAAGTTTCAGAATCCCTGTTACAAAGTATGTTCCCTGGACCACTACCTTCATGAACTTCAAACAGGTGTTAAAGGACCAAAGGGTTCCAAGGAACAATAAGTGGGACAGGTTTCTCTGTTGTAGTACTTCATTTGCTCAGAGCCTTTAATTTGCAAATGTGTGTTGAGAATCTCGGAGAGATTTATGGTGTCCAGTCCATCTTCCAGAAGCATTTCACAGGATTTGCATTTCATGGAATACTCTTTGATTCCACCACTCTAAATTAAAAGCAGAGTGTATAAATTGGCAAAAAATTACAAATTAGAGAATTATATACTCACAAAAAATTTTGTAGCTGATCCAGGCTTAAAATGTCTTTTACCTCTAAGTCATAGCATTGTGTCAATTAGTTTATTGGTAGTACTTTATCACAGTGTTATGTTCAAAGATGTAATGTTTCTAAACTAATTCTGAGTTTTGTTATTGTCCCCAATTTACTGATGAAGAAATTGAAGCTCAGAGAGGGCAAGGACTTGTCCGAGGTCACAGTGATAATGTATGTGAAAATGGGATCTCTCAAATCTGCACAAGCTGTATGGCTCCAGACAAGTTAACATTTGTGGCAGTTTGAATTTGGTGAATCCCCCGCCCCCCCAAAAAACATATTTTTTAACTAATCCATTCCTATGGGTGTGAGACCCTTTGATTGCATTAGATGTGGTTAAGAGACCTTGATTAGATCACTTGATTAGACTGCTTTTGATTGTACTATATCAATGAGGCATGACTCAGGTTGGGTCTCCACCCTCTTACTGGAGTCTTATATATATGGAGATACACAGAGAAATAAGATACACAGAAAAGGAAGCTCTCCCATTTTGACTCGGCCACATTAAAAAGATGACTTAAGGATTGCTATCAGTGGAAGCTGAGGCACAAAGCCCCCAAGAGGCTGGGCCCATGGAGCAGCTCAAGACCCAAAAGATGAACCATATATCTGATCATCCACAGCTGAGCTCCTGGAGATGGTGAGCCTGAGGGGAAGGCAGGGACCTTGGCAGAGATTGGCTGCCATCTTGCCTCACCACGTGGCAGGACTCCAGGATCACTAGTAGCTGACTTTGGTGAGAAAGCAACATTTTTGCAGACTTGGAACTGTAAGCGTTTACCCCTAATAAATTTTCCATTATAAAAGCCAGCCCATTTCTGGTACTTTACATCAGCAGCCCTGTGGCAAGTGAAGACAACATTGAAAAAAATATAAATGTATCAGAGATTTGGTATGCAGGGCTTTTCTGGTAGGCTTTTTGAAAGGTATCAGAAAGTCATCCTCAGGACATTTCCAAAGGTATTGAACACTGACAGGGAGTCAGCCAGCTGGAGCGGGGGCACACCTTTTCACACCTTGTTGGGGGGACTTGGAAACTTGGGCCACTCCTGTGACTTCCCATTACTGCTCGTTACTGCAATTCCTCCCCTTAAAGAAGAAAGGCCAGCCCCCAAGCACACTGGATGCCATTTGGTGGATACTCCAACATCATCATTTTCTTAAATGAAGATAAACTGGCAGCTCCTGCCTGGTCCTCATCTGGTGAATCTGTAGTCCCTGAGCTGGCATTGCCACAAGAAAAGAGCTAATAAATCACATCTTTCTATCCCACTGTTGCTGCTGATCCTGCTTTCTACTTGTCAAGCCGAATCAACCTTTACTGTATAATGACCCCAGAACCCTCCCACCAAACAAAGTCACAAAACTAAGTTTCTAGGAGAGAAACCAACAAAACACCCAACAACGGGAAATGGTTGTTAGTGCAGAAGAGAATAAAAACTACAGTCTGAATTCAGAACCGTTTGCCTATTACAATTGCATCCTTCCCGTTTATTATTAGTAACATCATAAGATAAGTATCGTGTGCTAGCAGTTGCCTTTTATTAAGTACCTACTATATAACAAGAGCTGGGTGCTAAGTGCTTTTTATGTCACATGAGTGAGTTCTCACAACAACTCTGAGAGGTGGGATAATATTATCCCCAATTCACTGATGAGAAAATAAGGTTTAGAGTGGCTTTCATGCTTCAAAGCCAGCCAGCTTGCTCTATCACTTCACTGTGCTATATATAGCAATGGCAAACATAATTTAAATGTCCCTTAAAAATGCTTGTCTGATTTTTCTTTTTGGCATGCAAAATCTTAAGATAATTTATTTTGAGGGTTCAGACCACTAAATTCTTAAAAGAAATGCCTTTTCCTACTCCAATCAATTAATTACTGGAAGCAAGATGGGGATTTGGTGAGCCGTAATGGCTTTGATTTGAGAAATGCCTGGATTTGGGGAGAGTTACTTAAACTCTGGGATATGGTCCCTTATCTTGCAAATGGGGCATACTATGTCCTACCTCCCAGGATTGTGGTGAGTGCTAAATGAGGAATGTAAGTAAGTAAAGCTCTTGGCCCAGTGCCTACTACACACCCAGTGTTCAATGAGTGGTGGCTGGTTCTATTATTATTATGGAGTTCTTCAAGCTCATATCCAGAGTCCTCTGTGTTTAATCTTCCCTATCTCAGGCTCCATAGCTTTCATATGAACTTTCATTTATTTAAGGCTCATATCATACCTGCTTCCAAAAAGTGTTCAAGATGGAGCCCTGAGACAATCTCCATGCAAGCATAGTTGGCTATGAGTTTGTTGAAGAGGTCAGAGGTTAGAATTCTAGTCTGGGCCATATGCCTCAGTTTCCTTATTTGTCATATAGGGCTAACATCAGCATTCTGTTCCTCAAAGGGTTGTTAGGAGGATGGAATAAATCAAACAAATGGAAAGCTAAATGCACTACCAGCAGTCGTTAATGTCAACTTCTACTGTAAGTGCTGCAAAGAGTATTGTCTGCTACAGGAATAGCCTGTGACCATAGCAAAACCCAGTGACAGAATGAAACTTTATTTGCTTACTTTTGGGTCTTCCCATGTGGACAGCCATGTAAGAGGGTCAGCTATCCTGTTTTCTACTTACTTCAATGAACTCTCTGTGGTCCAATTACTTACCTAAAGTCAAAAGGCAAATCTTGAAGGTAGAGAGGAGCCAGAAATGTTATTTTCCCCTCTGTTTACTTATGATGGGGACATGCTTCAGCCCTTTGGGGTGAAGTGCTGTGAATAGGGATACTTATAATTAATGAGCCTTCTCAAACCAATGGATTGAAGAAAGGAAGGAACATGTAGATACTGAAAAATGTATTAAATATATATTAGTTATTGTTGATAACCTGGGAAATTTTCCCAATGCCCAGAAGTTGAGGCTCATTTGTCATTTTATGCTTTAGAAGCTGGCCTCATGGAAGAAATGTGTTCTTTAACCTTCGTTACCGCTGGAGACTACATCTGCTCCCTGCTCCCTGCCACCTTTACGTTTTGCAACGTTGGCTTTGACAGACTGCCAGCTGCCTTTTCTCAGTGTATTGAATGACCAGAACTACTTGGGAACTGCTGTTGATGATTAAAATTGGAACACCCAACCACAGTCCACTCCGAGGAGGTTGGTATAAATTTATATTCTGGTGCTGTGTGGGCATCACCGTTTGAAGTGGCAGTCGCTTGTTGGAAAGTGGAGATGGGTGTTCTGGAACTGTCTCGAACGTGCCAGCTTGTGGGAGGTATAGTCGTCTAGTAGTTGGTCAACAGCCTGGGCTTGGAAGGCAGAAGACCAGTTAGAGCCTGAGCTTTCTAGCTGTGTGAGCTTGGGCAAGTCACTTCACCTCTCTGAGCTTCTCTCTTCTCTTATAATATGGCTAGAATGGTAGAGTTTTGGAGGGATGCCATGAAGATTAAATGAGATTAAGGCTATACAGCACTTAGAATAGTGTCTGATAGGTAGTAAGCACACAGCGAATAGCAGTTATTGTTATTATTGATGCATGTGAAGTGCTTAGCACAAGTATGCGCGTTAAGGGTGGCTGCTGTTACTGTTATATTGTTAGAGTTGCCCTTGTCACCCAGACCCCGAAGCCGCTCTGTTTCTTCCTCCTTGTCTCACTAGACCTCTACCCAATGGAAGAGGCTCTGTCACTTCCTGCCTAGAGGTTCCCGCTACACAGGACTCAGACTTGACTTTGAGGGGCAGTGGGTGGGAGGTGGTTCCCAGTACTGGATATCTGAAACAGAATCCAAGCTGTCCTCACCAGTCTTAGCCTTTGCCCAAGACTAATGCAACCCGTTTCCTCTCCTTCCCAACCTCCCTCCACGTTAAAGTCCTCCAAACCCCTCATGCAAATCCTGATGGAAGTTCCTTACTTAAAATCCATTCTTCCTCCTTCTGAAACGTGTAGCTGACTTGCCATGAGAGCTCAATCAAAACTGGCAGGTGTCTGTCTCTGCTTTGGTCAGTATTTGGATCAGACCTGAACTTGAGTTTCTCAACCCTGGCTATACATTAGATTGATCTGCAGGGGTGGGGGTGGTTCTTCTAGATATATAGGCGTCTTGCTATCAACCATTAAATCCATCTGCGGTGTTGGATATTTGTGTAGCTGATACTCTGAGTATTTACTTTGAGACAGGCATGGTGTTAAGAGCTTGCCACATATTAGCCCATGGAATTCTAATAACAACCATAAAAGTAGTTATTATTCCCATTCTACAGAGTGGTTAAATAAGTTGCCCAGGTTCATGGGGCTGAGTGAGAGGTGGACCCTGGGTGGAATTCAAGTCTCTTGGTCTCCAAAGCCACAATCTCTTAATCACTAAGCTACTTTCCCCAATAATCTGTTTCAAGAATGACTCAATATCTGAGCTTCCCAAATATTCTCACACACTGTGCCATTGGAAAGAACCTCTGAACCCACCCATATTTGTGGATGCCTGATTTCAGCTTTGAGGGTAGAGGAGGAGGTGGTGTTGAGGCGATATCCACCATTTTCACATCCTCACCCACGCTTCATCTGCAGCCATTGCAAGGTGAGGCAAGTGTTAGTCATGTTCCCAGAGACCTGGGGAGCTCTGGGTACTTATTCCAATTAGAAGCAATTAAAGAATTACTCCTTATGGTGTATTTTCTTGCCCAAAGAAGAAAGGTTTTGGGCTGTGGTAAAATAGACAAAACATTTGACTCTTTTCCATTTCTTATGTTAAGAATAAGATGGATCTGTGGGTTTTGTCCATAATTAAGTCTACTTTATTTTAAATGGCTTTGAGAATTAACAAAATGGCCTATAAAAAGAACTACAGAATCCTATAAACCCACTACCATTTATTTTGAGTTGGCAAAACATGATTATATTTATACACACACAACTCAAACACACAAAGTGATGGCAATTAAAGGCTTATGTTTTAAAATGGAGCACTAGGTCCCATTTTTGTCTCAGGATAAATAAATATTAATATATTCACACATGCATTCATTCATTCAACAAATATTCATTGGGCATTGTGCTTAGCTTGGGAGAGAGTACAAAATAAATACTACATATGGTTGCTTACAATCTGAATGGCAAGATAAGGCATACACTTTTAAATTTCTGTGTATGATGGTATGGCCAAATGAAGCCAACCTGACCTTATTTCCTTTTTAGGTCTGATTCTTAGTCCAAAAGGGTAAGAAATATTGTAGACAAAATGTATCCTGATGTGGACAAAACATTTGACAAAATCTCTTTGAAGTGAGCTATATGGAAGTGATTTTAAGGTACTTCCTCTTGAAGGCAGGAATGGGTTTTTTTCCATTCTGTATATGTGTAGTCTAGGTCACTACTTAGTCTATGGTAAACACTCAGAAAATATTTGTTGAATGAATAAGGAATGAAGCCATGGCTCTTTAAACAACTGTACCCAGAGAAAGTTCGGTGGCTTAGCACTAAACTGGAAGATGTTCTGTCATGGAATGTCACAAAATCCTGTTCCAAGCCTTTTTATTAATAACTTAAGTAGGAGAAACCTGGGAAGGTGAACATAATTCATATTTAGGTGCTGGATCACTAGGCTACTAAAATCTAATGGGTGAAATTTAAGAACAATGAATTTAGCATCCTGTATTTTTTTGTTTGTTTGTTTTAAGTCAATTACATAATATATAGGAATAGCTCTAAGATATACATATCCTTAAACCCTGCAGCTTCATTTCATTTTTGGGAACATATCCTGTGGGAGGAGGTGTGTGTGGGGGGTGAGGGCGGTACAGAAGCTCTGAGCGCGCTGCCCAAGAAAACCGAGGCGTGGACACCGTCTTGGCGCCGAATGCCGCAACCAATCAGGAGCGGACGCCTTTGCAGCTGCCACAGCCAATCGGCTGCTGACATCTGTAGCAACCTCTCCTTGCCATGTGCTTCAAGATGGCCACCGCAGCTGGCACCGCCCCCTTTCTAGCATACACACTCCATACCTTATATGGACATAAACCTATCCCAACCAATCAGAATCCGCCCAGTATGCCTTACCCATGCCCCGTTTCACTCCACCCCTCCCGCTCTGTATAAATATCAGAGCCCACCTAATAAAGTTAGACTTGGAAGCCCAGCCTTGTCTCCGGAGTGTGCGATAGTCTCCGTATTCGTTACTCATCGTCCGCTGGTAACCGGGAAGTGTCCGTCTCCCCACTCTCGTCTGCGGTTCAAAATGCAGACCCCGACCTTTGGCTCGCTGTGCTCAGGGACGCCTGAGCCCGGTGGGCCGCAACCCCCCTCCCTTCGTCCCCGACTGCCCAATCGCCAAGGGAACCGCCCCGGGGGTGGCGATTGGTGGCGGCGGCAGACAGCGGCGGTGGTCAGCGGTGGTCGGCGATCGGCAACAGAGCCTACGGAGTCACGCCGACAATATCCTAAAGATATAATCATGGATAGATGCAAAGATTTTCCTACAAGACTTTCACCGTAACATTTATAAGAGAGAAAAATTGGAAACAAGGCAAATGTCCAACAACAAGGGTGGAACAGACATGGCTGGTTGCACACCCAATATCCATTCTCCTATATTCCTTATTAATAAAACCCAAGTTTTATTCAGGGCAGCAATATAAAAGAGACTACATTTCACAGCCTCCCTTGCCACTAGGGATGGTCATGTGCCATTGTTCTGAAGGATTAGATGTAAATGGACGTTGTTGGAGATTGACTCAGGTATGAATTAAAAACGGATGGAGATACACTAAACAGTAATGGTGATTTACGTCTGGATAGTAGGAGTATGGAAAAATTTTCTTTTCTTCTTTATTCTTTTCAAATCTTCACAAATTTCCTATATTAAGCATATATTGCTTTTATAACTAGAAAACAAGAACAATAAAATTTACTTTGCAAATAGTTCCAGTTGAACTTTAGTCACTTGTAAGATGGGGTCCTTAAAATGGTTGAAAATCTTCGCTTGTATAAATAGAATTTTAGGGCATAGACATTAACCAAGGCTTGCCTTTTATGTGCCTGCATGCAACTATGTACTTTTCCTAAATTATTTTAGTTCACCCCATAGTAGCTGTATGAGTTAAAATTATCATCTTCTGCATAAATTGATTCAATTTTGGGAGTCCCATTGTGACACTGACCCACTAGAAGTCACAGAGCATTTCATAGAAGAAAGGGCTGAAGAGACAGGGAGACAGCCTAGAAGAGGTTAAATGGGGTCATTGTCCTCTGAGATTTGAATGCTTGCCATGTGGAAGGAGAAATAAGAACTTGCACCCAGCTCTTTTCATGAGTTAAGCACAGGGCTGTTTGTCATGCATTATGTCTTTTAATCTTGAACACAGGTTAAGATTCAGTGTGCAGATTAAGTAACTGAGGCTCAGAGGGGTGAAGGAATTTGCCTGAGATCACACAGCAAATGAATTGTTAGCCTTGGTGCACCTGTCAGA